>JAQIXQ010002205.1:0-11362 GCA_034700485.1 Pseudosinella alba | reverse complement strand
ATTACGTAAGTATCCCATAGACAGACAATTCACAGAGCAGTGACACTGACATCTGGATTGGATTGGATGGTGGTGGTCCTGGTCACTGTCACCGATCTAGCATTTTCAGATTCAACTTCATCTAGGTCGAATGGAAAGACTTACATAGAAGCTCTTCGGTTATAACCAAACAGATTTTTTCTGTTGCTTTATATTGTACAAATACAAATTGTTTATCTCTGGCTCGTATATAATTAAGTCACAAATACCCTGCTTAGATTCATAATGCTCCCTCATTTAAAGGGAAACTAGCTAACTTTCCCCATTCCAATACAATGATGATACGATACTTTCAATTAGACTAGGATTTAAAACAGAGCATTTGAAGTCAGTTTTAGTTTTTGAGTAATAACTGGAACACAAAGTGGACTTCCTTTGAACTACTGCTGGGTCATTAATTACGTTTATAAAGCTGGAAATGAGCCGATAATATTGTCTAGTATGTTGTAGTGCATTATTTTGATACAAAACTTTTTATTCAATATCCAGCTACATTAACAATAAAGTGGTTTACAATGAATGGTAAAAAAGGAGCTGAAATAGAATAGAGAATATTAGAGAACTGATTTGAAAGGGAATTAACAAACTATAACATCAAATAGTTGACCAGTTTCCATATTTTGAGGTTTTCCCTTTCTAAGATTTTATTGCTATTTCTTTCCTTTTTAGTTTTTAGCCTGATAAGAAATCAGTAAAGGTAACTAACGTAAGTAGTAATTAATTACTAAAAAGTTACGTGACGTCTTTAGTTCGCAAGAAGGCACTTAGGGCAGTTTGCACCTGAGGTCTATGTTTACCTGGAAGATCAAGATAAGTATTTGTATGGCGTTATGAAGTTACTGCATGCTCCAATCTGGAAATGTTCACCTTTCTCTCAGGTGATTTTGAAGGGAGAAAACCAAGGAAAACCAAACTATCTGTAGAGATAGTTTGGTTTCAAACGTCGCTACTTTTTTCTGACTGAAAAGTGATTAATTGGATTGAATTAAAAACAAGAGACAGGAAAGACAGACAGACAGACAAACATTCGTAAAACAATTACACTTTTAGCTCTGTAATAATTATAAAAGGGGTTTTCCGGGAACTCGACTTAAATTACTACCTATAGCATAAAATCCGTGTTCCATTTTGAATGAGCTTACGATTGGAAAAGTTTGGGGAAAGGGGTTTAATTTCAGTGCTTGTACAGTGTACAGGTGATTAAATTGAATCGCATCAGTGAGATTTAATACAAAGTATACATACAATACAATACATATGAACAGGTCAATTCATTATGCCAGTAAAAATACTTTATAACAACTATAATAATAGCAACTCTGCTTATAAATATGAGCTGGCTCTGCCTACAGATCAATTTTTTAAGCTTCCGGTTTATACGGTTCATAAAAGCGTCCTATTCATATGTATCCAAATTAATAGATGTGTATTGCCTATACAGATGGAATAATAATATACTCCCCTACTCCAGCTCATTATTATGGTGATGGGGATTAACGAAGTAAAAAGGAAATCATTGTTACCAAACTCGAGGAAATGAGTTATGTGGGAGAGCAGTAGGGCAGATGAGAAACCTACATATTTTTGTTGAATGATGATGAGGAGAGGATGAAGTTGACTGTCATACACAATAGGCTGAATACATATCTCTCTTTGGATGGGTGAAAAGAATCCCATAAGTAGTGGCGGAGATGAATGGTGAAAGTCATGGGGAAAGTATAGAACCTTTGCCTGGCTTCTCCATATTATATTATACATATATTACTATTACGCGTATGCCATGTTTGCAATACAATGCCTTTTCCCTGCTCCATATCATATCATATAATACTAGTCATGCATAACTATGCCAAGGTTCACACACTCCACCAAACCATCCAACCAACTTTGAATGTTTCAGGATATGAGGTGGATCATGAAACCCAAGAGAGAATGGTGGCAGTGGCAGAGCAGAGTCGACTCTTGTTGTCTCTTGTGAGTTCCACATTTTCACTCGGCATAATGAAAGCCAAACTTTCTCCACGCTGTATTTTTTTCTCCCTCCTCGACAGAATCACCCACCACGTATGAGACTTTAGATGAGAAGAGGCTAAGGCTAAGGGAAATAAAGAACGCTACAGTATCCATCCATATATTTTGGAGCCGGGCTTGTTTGCGCTCAATGATGGTGACTTTCCCCTTCTATCTATGCTGGAATATTAGAAGAAATGAGGGGGATCCAGGATGAGAAGAGGGACAATGGGAATGCTTTGCATTATACTGATGTGATTGAGCATGAGAAAAAAAAGTTATATCTGATCCCTGCTTACTTTCCCTTCCTTGCAGATTCAGATATTATGTAATGTTATACCTAAGTAAGTTTACCCTTTTGAACGCAATCATACAAAAGCACAAACATATTTCCATATTCTTCTACATTATTTTTTTGCGAATTCGGCCAATGTCCACGAAAAATTACGTATGTACACATGCATATGTACGTATGAATTATAGATAAAAGCATAACGTGGCTTTTTCTCCTCCAGAATATGATTCCCTCGACTAACATATCCGGTTTTTTTCTTAGTTTGCTGGGATTTTTTTAAAACTTCTTTTATTATTTAACTTGTGTATATGTTTACTACGCAGATTCTCAAACCTCGGTCGGCTACAAATGATCTTTTGTAGTAGCCCAGCCACGTTGGCCATTATGTAAAACCTTCATATACTCCCTTCCCAGTTCCCGCACAGATGAACGTGCTTCATCCATTTTAAAAAGGAATCTGATGTAAGTATAGGAGCCTGTGTGGATGATATGCGTTTATCAAGCCTATATGGAATGATATGAGATGAGAGCATGAAAAGGTGCAATAAATCCCTAAACTCTGCAAAACTTCCGGGGGATTTTCTTTTTTCGCAGAATGAGTTTTTTTTAGATCGTGCTCCGTCCTAGTAAATTAATTAAATGCAAATGAAATTTTGCCTGGTAATTAAGCCGAGCTCAGCATATTACGTCAGGAAAGGATGCCAGTGTATTTGGACTACTCTGGTGAAAAGCAGCTGACGACGAGAAGTGGTCCATTCTTGTAGTATATCTATATAATACTTTATGAACTTCACATGAGTTCAATGTCAAATGCTTATCAGTTCATCCTTGAACTATAAGAGTTCACATCAAGCCAGACACACACGCGCAGAACTCTTATCTTCTATCAATTAAGATCTATGTCTAGAATAAGCACACAACTTATTCCTGTAACTTTGGGCTACACGAGCCAGACCTATTCCAGCTTCCTTACTACCAACATGTAATAAAATACACTTTCCTATTCGGCAAACTACCCACATTTAACGGTGCTTCTAAAGTCATCTCATTTAACTTTAACTGCACATTTTATGCATACGCATATACCACAATTCTATATGGCGAAATTGGATGTACATTTATACCCAGTTACTTTACTTTCTCTTACTCTTAATATAATGCTATGATGCTGGTGGTGGAGCGGTGGTAGTCTGGGTTAATGATAACTGAAAGCATTGGAGACCACACAGACGGAACTTTCTCCTTGCTCGTTATACAAGTTTCCAACATTACCACCGCCATCATATCATCAACCGAGAGGAGGATGTGTAGAGATAGATAAAGAAATATAAGGGTGATCATCATTATCATCATCAGTCATAATATGAAATCAAGGCAAGACAAGAATGTGAGAGCACTGTCGAATTTCGTTATATTATTCTAATGCATAATTATTCAAGTGAGTTTGCATTTAAATGCCCTTTCCCTTAAGTGAAAGTTTATAAGATAAAAAATACACATTTCCCGGAAAATTAATATAATTACATGTACAAATATTTAATGTAATAATTTCTTAAGAAATTAAATACTGTTATTTAGCCTGGCAAAATGTCTTTGCTCATTCCAGTTATCAAATAGACGCACATTTAATCTTTAATTTAAATTTTTGCGTGAAAAACGAAGGAACAAGCCCCTGTGATTGTATTCATTTTTCAAACGATTTTTCCCTCGGATAATTTAAATAGTGGTGGCTGAGAAGTAAGCTATTATGGGATCTTTTATGTTATGTAAGATTACCTTAAGGCCTATCTAACTAAAAGATGCGGAGGGACATCTTTGGAATGTGTACTAGATAGATGAAAGGATGACTCATATGTTCTTTCGTCGGTGTGAGAGGAGGAAAAGTTCCCTGGATTTAGAGCAACCACGGAATGTACTCTTTTATTCTTGTCAAAAATATACACACATAAACATAAAGTCTGAGGTCTCAGTCTAGAGTCCTGGTCTAGTCTCTAGTATAGGACATACGTATACAGAAATATTTGAATTATATTAAATTACGACTCTATTCTCTCCTATTCGTATACAAATCTTCCATTCTTTTCATTTCAGATATTCATATTAAATTCAAGTGCTTTCTTTCATGGCTGATCCTTTTCCAGTCAGTGGTCTTTCATTTAAGGATTCCATCCAACCAAAAGCCCCCTTTCTTACTCCTCTACCCTCAATAATTCTCTTGCCTTGAGTGAGTCAAATGTTTTGTAAAAGCTGGTTTGGCTGGACGAGAAGAGAATAAATAAGATAATGCAATGGGAAGGGATGAAGATGCTTTCAATTTTAGTCAGCCTCTTCATATCCATAAAATACTTGTTAACTTGTTTAGGCTGGAAGTTGTTCAAAATGTTTGATCCGTCTCTGAATCAAGAAAGACATTAGGTTGCCTTGTCAAAAATTACCAGTTTCGAATATTTATTTCGCAACAATGAATTATAATTTTTTGTTCTGTCGAAAAATAAAATATGACCATAAATAATTCCAATGTTCAGTGCACTAAAGTATATAATGTCTAATTGCAAGTTGTCTAAACGTTACTGCAAATGGTTTATTTCCTTGGTACGAAAGAATACTGAATACCCCATATATCCTTTTTTTAAACAGGAATCCTCGGAACTCGGTCACGGTTGATGTGGAATGTTCTTGGGAATGTGTGGGATATCGAAGAATTTCAGAGAAAGTCTTGGGATGATGCAACATCCTATTTCTCTCAACTCTCAACCTAAGAATGATATATATTTCCCCCGGATTGGAACAGACATTACCACTTCAAAACATTCAAATCATCAAAATTGCTTTATGTCTATTTCTTGGAAGAAATTACAAACACTGAAAGTGAAAAGGTGGCAGGTAGTGGGAGTAATTACATAGAAAGGGTTTTTATGAAACTGCCATGATATGAACGTTCAACCATTTTGTAATTTATGATCATCTTGTTCTTTACCGGATCAAGTACTGTTAAATGTTAAAAAAGTTAACTTGAATTTTATATATGCTTTTATTCCAACCTGCGGGAGTAAAAATATATTGATTTACATAGGTGGATATATCGCATATGCTGCATGAGACAAGTTGTCGGAAAGTCAGTAAATGAAAAAACGATATTTTTGATAGACGCTTTCAATTCAGCTTAACCAGCCAGTGTCACATTACATTACATTTTGATCGGGAATCTGTCTACCCGTATAAAAAATAAATAGGCATGCTGCTTACAATCTAGAAAAGGGAAGTTTCCCCCTCATTCCTGTATATAAACTCATACATCATGATCATCATCCATTGCTAATATTCCAGATATATTCCAGAGAGTAAACAGGGAAAGTCCATATCGTAGCCAAAAGCCATCTACATTCACCATCCATCTCCTCTGCCTCTGCTCAATTCTCTTTGCTCATTTTGCTTTCAGAGCTCATCCCCAGCCCAACATTGAAAGGGAGAGGAGGAAAGGGAAGTGAAAGTGAGATGAGAGGATTGGAAGAGCCCAAACGAGCCCAGATACGTTACGATACTACTCCTTCTTATTACATATATACAACAGTGGAATGAAGGCAGCTGTCATTGTGACAGCTGCCCTGTTCCGCAAACTGCAATTTGATATAATAGAACAAGATAAGAGTAAAAAAGGAGAAAAAGAGTAAGAGCAGAGAGATAGGGATAAAGAAGGGAAAGGTTGAATGAGTAAGTAAAGTGAAAGGGAAAAGTGAGTTGACAGAGGAAAGTTTTTCCCTCACTTCTTTTTAATGCAATATGAATCAAGCGACTTTTGTAATGCGTATAAAAAGTATAATAAATATAGCTACCCATCCTGTACACAATTTCTTTGTCATTCCTCCAAAAGTTTTTGTTCTATCAGTGTGGCACTGACAATGGAATAGTTATGATTTGAGAGATTGAGTGGGGAGGTAGGGAAGGGAAGATGAGCAGATTGCGAAGATGTGTCCATATTTTCACTAGATTCATATTTCTACTTCCTACCCACCTATAATACAATGGACCCCTTTAGCTGTACACGGTAGTAAAACTTGCTATTATATCTGCTAACTACACAACTCTGTCAAACTAACTTTGATCTTTTCATATTTATGTAAGTTTTATGAAGCCTCTTTCCCTAATTATTCTTTCACTTGATGTACAATTAGCCGTGAGCTTAAAACCTTTCCCTTTGTATACAATTTTTCCTGCTCATCCATATGTAAAGCCTTCCTGTATTTGCATAAGTGTATGCATAACCATGTCAGGACATGGGTGAGAGGAAGAAGACTACTTTAGATTCAGCATGCCATCCAGTTTGGCTCCTGAAACGACATATATGTGACATTTTCCTACGATTCCTCATGTCAGGAGAGGAGGGAATGAAGGAAAGGTTCTATTTTTTCGGGGAACACAGGTGAAAAGAGAGAAAACTTGGGTTGGGGGACTTATTTTTCAGAGAGTTTTAATTCCCTCTTTAGATCTTTTCAAATCTTTGTTAATTTGGGAAGCTTAACGAGAATGTATGTATTACTTTCACTATTACGAAAGCCTTTGTATATTGTACATTTGCGTAATGCCGTAATTCGTAGTTTGTCTTAAGGGCAATGACTCAACTACTTAAATTTTAAAGCTTCAAAAACTAACTTTGCTGAATGAGGGTAAAGGGTTTGAATTTCTTATTATTCTGTCAGCTTTAGCCTGAGAAGCTACTGAGAAAGTTTTAAACTTTAATATGAGCATATAATGTTTCTCAGACTGGTAATTCATAAACTATGATTATCTTGGTTGGAGCTGTAGTTTATGAATGATTCAGCTAATATGTTTGCTTTGCAATGTAAATCATTGACATAATGACATTTTCATATGTATGCGGAAATGTTATATATTCATAGTTATTACTGAATATGTACGAGCATATCTACCATCCTTTTTTTTTCTTTCTCCGATTGTAATCAACTAACTGAAATAACGTTATTGATAGTAGTAGTCATAATTAAGGCAAGAATAAACGAATGTTTTCATTACTGATATTTGTACTATTGGATTTCAGGAAGCCTTATGCAAGCATTTCTTTGCTAATGCACTTACAATTAGAAAACGCTCATTACGTATTTATTGTTACATGTACAAAGAGCTGTCCAACCTCGATATATATGAATAATTTTCTTTTCTTTGGCATGGCATTATTGCTCAATCAAACTCAAGGATAATCTGATAGCCAGTGAAACAACGAAGCTACCGGAATACCGGAACATGCATTGCTGGAATTTCAGTTCAGTTATGCCAAAATTCCCGCTTCTGATATTGCTTAACTAGCTAATATGCAAAAATAGACGAACAAAGTATTACAACAGTACATGTTTTAAAGAGAGAGAGAGAGAAATAAGCTACCACACATACTATAATGCTTACTGATAGATAGGTATTCGACCAATATTCTGCAAGCATTTGGCAATACGACGATGGCTGCAAATAATGACTACAAAAGATGTTAACTTATTACTGCCCAGCCAAGTACTCTCAATATATCCATCCCCTTTATCAAGACGTGTTCTCACACGAACCTGAATGAATCCCAGAGAGTAAAAAAATTATTTGAGTCAACGTTCATTATATACATTAAATGCATTAAATGATAATTGGAGCATTCAATGTCTGATTTATCCAGAGCTTTTCATTCTCAAATTAAATAAAACAACAGTTTTTTTTAAAGAAAGCTGGGAGAAGACAATTAATCTACGCTAACAGTTAAGCCAATGACATCCGGCATGATTATTAAACCAATTTTTAAATACGATCAATGCATTGGTGTCGATACTAGTGCGAGGTTAGAATTTACTTCATATTCTAACTCTCTATTTAGTACTTCCTATGTTTTACATTCGAAGAGAATATATTCATGATAACATGTGCCTGACTCCCGCAAAATTCATAAGTTTGGATGATGAATGATGAGACTGCTGAGGAGGATGCGTGACTATGTTGTGTTATTATGAGGAAGTTTTGCTACTAGTGAAGTTTCTAGTAAGCTTGTCAGTGAATAACATTACTGATTACTACTCAAGCGTAAAAACACTTGAAACACTTGACTATGTATAGCATATTGAGGGAATAAAATAGCACCCCTTTCAGAACTTCCACTTCTGCAAGTTCTCTTTGTTTCAGTTTCAACATTTGAAATGAAGCAAAATATTAACCGACTTGATTTAGGTACATTGAAGAGCAAAAAACTTTATAACCAAGTTGCAATGAAATTGTAATATGAAATGGTGTTTGCTTTCTACTTAGATATTTTCCTAATCGTAAGTATAATGGGCTTTATCAGTATACAAACGCGTAATTGGATGTATTATGTGATTAACTGTACACATTTGAAAATTATACAGGAAAGTTTCTTGTTCTATTCCACTTATAAAACTTTTAAAGGGAAATGAATATTAAAATTATAATAGTCATTCAGACATAAACTCAAATCATATAAGAGGGCCTGATTAGGTATGTTGTGTCAAGCAAACTTTATTTTTATCAAGGTCGATAAACACCCATGGAGATGCGCGTTCTATTGTAGAACAGTTTATTTCCCTTGATTTTTATAAAAGAAAGTACATCTTTCATAAAGTTAATGTATGTTCTCAACAAACTAGTACAGAGAGATAAGACAACCTTGCGTAACTACAACCCGCGAGTGATCTGCTTTTAATATTGGCATGGTAAAGTGATAATGAATGTAGAAGGGCGGATAAGTTGTTAATTAAAAATCAATGCCTTTTTTAATCTAGTGAAATTAATTGCTGAAAATGAATCAAGTAATTGCAGAAACAACAATTAAGCATTGAATTAATCATTTTAAAGAATCGAAAACACGCGTTAAATCAGAAAAGTAAATTAAATTGTTTCCCTTAAAAAAAATACACCTAAACGATTCCTGGCTGGAAAATAAATTCCTACTATATCTTTTTAAGAGACCCTTGTAACTTTTTCAAGACTAGAATAAGACCTTCTTGTTAACTGAAGCAAGAGACCCTTTTCTTCGTCCTTCACTGCATATTTCCCAACAAACATATTCGTCTCTAGCAAAACCAGTACTCCTCAGTCTGTACTCACAGCAACTTTATTTCTCAAAATACTTCCCTCTATTTAAATCCTTTATATACTTCTCCTGCATCACATCACAATTGAACCCCTTCCTCTCAGTTTTAAACAAGACACCTATTTATGAGGATGAAAAAGTGAATTTCTGTTAGCCCCAGAGAAATGCAGCCTTTTAATACAACAAAAAGGAGCACTGTCTGTCTGGAAAGGAGCACTTAGATCATCGTGATCATGGGGATAGAAGTAAAATATCATGATGATCTGCCTCTTTCTTGCGTGTAACAAAGCATAACCGTCATAGCTTACTTTACTTTCTCTTACTGACTTACGGCAAACCAGCTACGTAAGTATATGGTAGCTATATATTTATACACTACCTAAATATATGCATACAACATTTTCCTGAAATGGAGAAAAGGGGAGGAATGAACATGCAAATGAAATGAGGAAAAGAACATAACGTATTTCATAATGTCATGTAGTCAAAACACAGGTAATATTCAGGACTGGGAATGGGAGGCATCCCACCAGCTGAATTTTCACATGCGAAAAAAGGATGAAGAAAGTTGGGCTTCAGCTTTTGGCTTGCTGTGATCAAGAATGCCCTTTTCCCTTTCTAGGACAGGGCTACAGTTTTGCGAGTTGGGAGTCAGGTGTAATGCTAGGTAGATTTATTTTGACTGGTATGGCATATGGTATGGTATATATAAATGTATCCGTCCTTTTTAATTTGAGAAGGTAGAATCCTCTTGAAAAAGGGTACGTACCCCATCGCCGTATTTTTGAGCGTACGGAGAAAGGCTTCAGAGAATCGGAAGTTTTGCAGATTAGCTTGGGAAAAGTTCTCCCTCTCTGTTTGTTCTATTTGTGACATATTTTTCTTCCCCGTTTTCCCCAGCCTTTTTACGCTCTTTTTATACCTTTCTTCCCTGCTCATGCAAAAACGTAAATATTTCCCTTCGCTTAAGCCCCACTTCCCTTTTCCCTATGATGATGATGGTGGTACGGTACCAATATCATATATCACTCGGATCGGATGGATGGATCCCTCTACTTTTTAAGAAGTTGCTAGACGGAATATTATACGCCTCAAATATAGATTATTATGCTCCTTCCTCCTATGCGTCTCCCGCGACATGTCTGTCTTCTCAAAAGAAACGGAAAAGGGTTTGTGAAATTTGGAGAAAGTAAAAAGTTAAGTTATGTCTATGAGAGGGAAGTAGGAGGGAATAATAATTCCATGCAGACTTATCATTCATTATGTGCTTAGAATAAGTTTAAGTAGTATCAGGATATTTTCTTAGGGGAGAAAGTATCGTTCCTCTCATCGCATGGATCGCAGGTAGGATACGATGTGGTTAAGAATATAAGAGACTTAATGCTGTTATGAAAACTTGAGCTTTTGAAAGAATCAACTTGTGTGCACCAAAGCATATTATATTATTTCCAGGAGGGTCTTAGCTATGTATGTACCTATATATTATCAGAATTCATATAAAAAGGAATTAAGCTCACAATCATGGCAAGATCAATAGAAGATGGATAAATATCACTCGAATTCAAGATGGAATTTTATATCATTAGTGAAGACATAAACAGGCTTTAAGTTGCAAAGCAAAGGAATATAGATATAAAAAAGACATGGTCGATATTTTATAGATTGTTTTGTCATTGTATCTCTTACCTCCTATTTGAAAAGCTTCTCAGGTAGTCTTCTTTCCACATTAAAACAACAAGAAGATTATTTCATGTTTAAATGTGAAAATTTCCATGTCCCAACTTTGGGAAAGTAACAATATCGAGATCGGAAGCTTTCGCTTCGTACTTTCCTAGGATGAAACTTGCTGTTTTAATGCATGTTCTTCCATTTTAGGATTTCTATTTTTATATACCGGGGCCACACAGCCGTAATGCCCGAAA
>JAQIXQ010002204.1:0-11362 GCA_034700485.1 Pseudosinella alba | reverse complement strand
AAGGGAGATTTGATAATCTCCGAGACAACTGTACTTCCCTTCGCCATATTGGTAGCATGCGCACTCAACGAACTGGCCTTTCGACGGCAACTAAAAAAAAATCACCACAAAATAAAAATAACAATTAGTAAAACATTCAATTAAAAATATTTCAAGTTTTAACTACGATAAGAATAATCAGAACCGCAAATTCTTCTTGCGTGCTACTTATAAATCGAAAAATTCAGGTTAAGTAAGAAAATTTTAAGCAACTAACTATTCTTCCTGAAGTAATAAAAACGACGACATTTTTGGGATAAAAAAATCGGGAATTAATAAAATAAACTGGATTAATAAATAATCTCAGCTAAAAATCCATTTTTACAAAAACTACCCAACAATTAAATTCAGAGTAAAAAAATCGGTCAAATGTCAACCCAACCACTAATGAAAAAAAAGTTCAATAAATGACAAAATCTAGTATTAAAAGTAGCACGCGGACGAGCACGCCTGTCCTTCCTGACAACGACAACGTGGTCCGTGACAATAATGTAATGCTAATTGGAAACTATGGACACGTCGTCACATTAGTAATTGAAGCTACTGTTGGCAGAACAATGATTCCAAGAAACTACAGTCTTTGGCAAACACCTTAAGATAAGAAGATAGTATTATGTATATTAGCTAATAGACAGGGAGATAGGGAGTCTCAAACAATTTGTTTTAAATGTGTTGTACAGTAACATACCCTATTAGTAATCCGGACACAATAGTTCGGCCAGAAAATATAGTGACAGTTTTATATAACAAAGCCATTCAGCACTTTATAATATGCCAGGACGAAGAAGAGAGGGTGGAGGGAGAATTAAAGATGGCCGGCACACTTTCTTTCGGGGATTTACTACCGCAAAATGAACTCTAATTCAAAGATAATATTATGTAATGAAAGCAAATGAACACGTTAAATCCCAATTAATTAATTAAATGCTTAACATCACGAAGGAAACTATTATTAAATGTGAGACTTCAATTGTCACGGCAAATAATATGGTCTTATCATGCGAGTTAGACCTATAATCTATGTAGAGTTATAGATTAGCTAGCTGATTGTTGATTGTGAGGTGAATCTGGCAAAATATGGGTAATTTAGCCACCTCATAAAAAAAGTTTAATAATGAACTAATTTAACTGCAACTACCTAAATGCAAAACGAGCAACGCCAATTACTAAAATATACGAGGATTTAAATTCAAAGTTGGCCTTATATACTATCTGTTGCTCACCTGTCAAAAATGGCATATATTTAACTTTTTTCAAAATATTTAAATGTGCTTTCGGTCTCCGGTCATTTAAAAAACTTTTACTACTTTTAACCGCCCATTATTTAACTAAAATTCTAGCCATTTTACTTTCCTATCCACTTAACTAAATTCAGCGACCATTGGCCAGCTTCACTACCACAAAACCAATTCCAACAGACAATTAAACACTGTCCCGTTAAAACACCACTAAATTGCAATTTTAAAGATTAAAAGATTATTCCAAAACCCTTACGAAATGTGTCAAAGTTGTGAGGCCCAGTAAAGCTACCATAAATGCCCAACAAGATGAACTGTTTGATAAAGATGGCCAAGAAAAACTTTGGTTAAAATTTAAAAAAACAATTTTAGTTAAGAAGTCCACTCTTTAAAATCCAGCTTGGACTTTATCCTTGAACAGAATGTCCAATGCTGAAGAGGAAATGATTAACAAATGAGATGGTTTTATACTTTTATGATTATGATAGATGAAAGAAGATGACAATAGGACGATGATAATGATGACCACTGACCGTGACCAGACACAATTCAATCGATAAAAAAACCACCACCAACCACCGTCGTGGGAACGTAGCCGACCACCACTTGGGGAGGGTCGATGAGATTAAAAAACTACCTAACTAAACTTCTGCTCTAAAATTAAATTTGACCTGTCTACAAATTGTAGACTACAATCCACTTTCTAAAAAATCAATTAAGTAAAACAAGTTTTAACTCTTTCCTATTCCTGAGCCTGACGATGCACAATAATTTTGGGAATTAAAACTGGAGCCAAGGTCCAGTGACGATGATGATGAAGTGATGATGATCCGGGGACACAATTAAAGTTATAAGTTATGGACAAGAAGGGGGAATGGATGGGAATAGAAGGATTTTTAGCCTTCTTAAATCAGCTGGAGAAAAAAGTAGAGAATGGAAAAAGGAGATGAGAAATGAGAAATGAAATGAGATGACTTACTTTTACGACACACGGAGAAGAAGAAGAGAGGTAGATCACAAACCACAATACACAAATACAAGGACTCTCCACAGCTCAGGCAAGCTAGCTCCTGGACGGAATTTTGGGCCTCGTTCGTGAGATGAAAATGATGAAATAAAAATGATGAGGAGTTTTGGATGGAATGGAATATGATGAAATGAAAGGGAGGAGAATGGAATATGGGATTGGGATGGATCAGAATGGTCAGAGGTCTTCGTGACTGGGGATTTGGGATATGATATGATAGGATCATATCATGAATCATGATCACCTACTACAACTTGTCCTATCCACTCTATGTATTCCCCTTCTCCTCCCAAAATACATAGCCAGTATCCTGAAGAGCCTAGTCGGGGCACATTGAGACATGCGTGGGAATGGTGGGCTTTCAAATTTTCAAAATTTTCACCTAGTCCAGCATACCTACCAATGCTAAAGCTGGCTCATGTAGTATAGCATGGAGAGGATAGGATTTAGTCAGTTTTCATCGTCAGTAAAGGATTACGCATGATATGGATGGGCATGGCATAGATGATAATTGACATATCAACAATAGAGCATGTATCGGCTCATGTCATTTCTGCTACTATTAATTCGCCAATTTTGCAACTTTTGGGAGTCGGTCAAGCAAACACAAAAACTTTTCTGTTGGCAAGTTAATTGTCAGTTAAATCACTGTCCATAAACCGGATTTTTAAAAAATAGGGTGGAAGTGTGGAGGAAGCTAATTAATTAGTTTGGAGGGTTGATAATTAGCTAGCTAGTTTGTAGTTAGGTTGATGAAGATAGTTAAAAGAGTGATTAAAATTTTTTAAAGGCTTTTGATTTGAGATCCAGTCCAGTCAGTTTAGTTTTGAGGTTCTAATTAGGTCAGTTGAGGGAGAGGAAGGAAGTGTAATTTTGGTTGGGTTGTGGTTTGGTTGTGGTGGTCATTCCATTGTTAATTGTCAAGATTTTGTAATAGCTCATTAAATACATAGTTTATTTAAGCATTTAGATAGAGTCTAAGATAAGTTAAAAGTCCGTCTTTAGTTTAGAATTGAGGTTGTGGAGTAGAGGGTGTGTCATTGATTAACAGTTAACTAAAGTCAGCGATAAGCCAGTCAGTTGTCAGTGTTATCATCAGTAGCTACCTTTTGGGCTTATCATCGTGCATCGTCAGGTATAGTTAGTTGTTGACTGTTGAGCGTGGTAACCCAAGCGTTACTACTGGAGCCTTTATGTGGCCCATCATTAATGCCTTGATTGACTTGGCAAAGGGCGTCTTTGAACTCTATATCAACTTGAACGTTAGCTGGCCCACTCGGTTCGTCTTGTTGACCGTCCCATTCGCCTTGGCAGTTGACGACGCCATTTTTAACTACATCTCAGGCCTATTCCCAGATGATTGAGGGGTTTAATCCTTAATTGGGTTAAAAGTTAGTTAACTAGCTCTTCATCTTTGCAGTAGTTAGCAGGCAGTGGTGGGGTGAGGTACTGAGGTGAGTAGTTTATCTGTCTGAGGCCTAAATAGTGATCAGCTTCTTGAGTACTGTGATTAGTTAATGAGGAGGTTTAGTTAAAGGTAGCATAAATTAAATAGGGTAACTACGGTTGTAGTTCAGTAAAAGTTAAAACTGGTAAGTCGGTAATTTTGAGTTTGATTATCGTGATTTGATTTGATTTGATAAACATTTGGCTACAATATCTAATTGTTTTCTGTCACTTATCATTTTTTATCGTATAAAATGTCAAAATTTACCAAATGTAGATCGGAATATCGGAATGAATGTCTAAATTATGATTTCTTTTTTGTTGTATTTTTTCAGATTTTCGGTAGGATTGGATAAAGTTCCGCGAGATTGGATTTGGAGAGTTGAAGACATCTAAATATCTAAAACAGGCGAAGTGCTGCCTCTGGCGATTCTCACATAAGTTTTGAATTAATTGGTAAGATAAAATGAGATTAAAAAAAAATATTTTAATGCTTATGAACGAAATTATTCTGAAATTAATTGCCTAGATTGAGCCCTTCTGAATAGGTCCTAAAAATTATTTCTTTCCTGTTGGCCTTTTTTGTAGCTTGAGACTGGTTTCTTCTCCGCATTTGAATTTGGATATAGAACGTCTACAGTGATTGGATTGGTAAGTGGAGTCAACGAGTCAAGACTTATAATTTTTTTGGGGTGGGTGTAATCGAATTTCACTAGATAATAATTAGGTCAGACATTGTAAATGCTTGAAGTAATCGACAGGATTTATTAATAGAGCATTTGTACAGTTACAATTAGAGTTTTGAACAGATTGGTTAACAGCAGTAAGTTTTTTTTATATAATTAGAAATAAATTAGAGATGCATCTTTAACGAAATCAGTTAGGAATGAGCTTATCCCAAGAATTGTTTAAATGTGTCCAGGAGACCTCCAGTCTTGACGGGCTTAGCATATCCCTGGTTCGGGTAGGGCCCCCTAGGATATCCTTGCTGCTGGTTCCTTATCATGGGGGCATATTTAGAATAGGATGATGGAGAAGATAGGCTCACCCACTGTCCAATATTCTGATCCCTTGTCTCATATGGTCCACTCTGATAGTTTTGAGGCCCTGACAGCATGGAGGAATAAGTGTTGGCTGGATAATTGTAGCCCTTATTGTAACCTGAGGGTTCATAACTTTGATATTGAGTAGGGAGGGAGGGTGGCGACTGTGGCACTGCCTCGTCGGTATAGCGAATTGGTGCAGTTTCATCGGAATCAGGGGCTTCCCCTATGTCAGGTTCTGGTAGTTGGATGGGTTGTTGGAAAGGTGGAAGATCTGGTCGGAATAAGATAATTATATCAGAACACGTTTCATTAGTTTTCATGACAATGAAATGAACAGTTAGCATTTTGGTCATTTAAAAATTAATTTTAATATTTTTAATTTAATTAGTTTTACCTTGTTTAATTGGTTCTACGCTATATTCCATTCCACTGTCGTCCTTTTTCTTTGTAATCTCTTCGATCACGTCAAATCCACAGCATTGGATCAACTCACTTGGACAGAGGGTGTCACGTCGTCTTTCAATACTGTTCTGTAAATACTTCTCAGTCACGCGACACTTCTGTATGGGCAAGCAAAAGCATTGGGACTCTTTCATGTAGTCGCTGTCACTGTCCTTCCAAGAGGTCACCTCTGTAATTTGCAGTTCCCCTTCAGAGTTCAGAGGGCTAATAGGCATTGGGAGTTCTTCCCCAAATGAGAATGTCTCAATTTCCCCCACAGTTTCCACCTGAGGTTGTTCAATGATGGGAAGATCACTGCGCTCATATGTAACGTCTTCGCCTAGGGACATTTGGTCGTTGGTTGGTATTTCCTGCTCTTCATCCGCCATTATAACCGGCTCGTTCTTAACTTCCGTTGTTTCATTCAAAGTGGCCGGAAACTGTTCAGCTTCCAAACTGATGTCATCATCATCATCGTCTGGAATGCAGCAGCGGACTGTGTTGTAAGTGCAGTAAAATCCGAAGCCATAGTCAATATACTTGTGAGGGCAACTGCTCCTCGCCTTGCAACGACAGTTCTTCTTGGCTTTGGATTTGACCTTCCCATTCTCATCGAAAGAGTTTGGGGTGGCTAAGTCGCCGGAAGCTAGTGTATTGATTGAGTAGATTCTGACGTTGGTGACAGGGGATGGTTTGGGTGCAGGTTCCTCCTCCTCCTCCGTGGTGTCTAGAGTGAAGCTGTTGCTGACATTTTCCGTTAATCGTCGCATTGGGCAGCAGAGATTTTCTTCGTCACCGCAAGTGACTTCCTAATAGGGTAAAAAATATATTGGGGCAATGAGAGATTTAAAAAGTTTATAGGTACCTACTTTAATAATGAGCAGAGGAGGATTAATTTATATGTGGGTCCCTAGTCCTGCCATTTAACTACATAACATGATTTTAATTATCTCTAATCTGTTTAACGACTTATATATGTTTGCAGTGGTGACTTACCATTAAAGACGATTTTATAATTGTCAATTCGCAGTTGGCGACTGGAGCACAGATGCATTGCGCCAAATCGATTGTAACAACGTTCCGTGAAGTTGTCGAGCCATCGGATAAATATCTGAAAGTTATATCAAAATCAGTTATATGAAAATATTAGGTTGGTTATAAAATTACTTGCTACCACTGGTAAATAACTGTAATTTTAGTTACTTAGTTTAATTGTACTAATTGTAGTAGAGAGACTATTTTATTATTTACCTGGCCTCCTGTGCGGTACTTAAAGGTATAGCGGTAAACTGGACGAGGACCAGTATAACTGTACTTAATTTGATTTGTTCCATCTTATTACAAAATACGGGGATTCACGAGATGCTCCAGCTCAGTAGTGATTTCACTGACTTCGGAAAGAAGAATGATAGGGTCTACGGTTTTCCTGAGTAGAATTTGGGAATTTCACTTGTCAATTTGGTACTTTAGTCCAACAATATAATTTATTGCTCTCTCCCTTGTCCGTAGTAGCATTACAAAATACATTTATTTTTTGAATGACATAAAAGTTCATATGTGCTCATATATGAATAGGTACGTGATTTTGATTTAAAAAAAGGGTTATTATAGATTATCATGTACACACTTGTGTATATGTTTTACTGGATTCCAAGAACTTGGGTAGAAGTTTTGAATTTTAGAATGGTTACAGGTTCACGTCCCTTTTGATGATGGTGACAGAAAGGGCCCTTCCTTTGTTACTGCACCTGTGGGATATCAGTCCTGATTGTAGTTGTTATTTTTAGTCCACTATGGCTTTTCACATGAGGCTTAAACCTTCTTGTTTAAAGGCACCTGAACCTTTTCGGAGTCATCAAATGACAAAAGAGGTTCATTGACATTCATATTTTTAGGATCCATTTTGCCGTTCGATTGCCAATTGTAGTTTTATTAGTACGCATTGTTGATTGTAAGGCTATAATTCTACACTTGGTTGGCATATGTGTATATATGCAATGGACATGTTAGTATGGGGCACTATGAAACTTGCGTAATGTTAAACGTGTCATGTAACAATGTAGATGCATGCATGGAAGAAATAATGGATTTTGATAATGACAGATGAATTGTGTCTATTTTAGTTTTTCACGTAATTTTACTTGTTTTTTTTTGAATTTTTACAACAGATAATTGTACAAGATGCCGAGTGACCGGAAGCCGAAGACTGGGAGTAGTGCGGCGGACGAATCGGATTCAAGGGCCATGGGTTCAGGTGACGCTGACCGCGTGAAAAAATCTCCGGAAAAAAAGCAGGAGGAGAAGGATCAACCGCAGACATGGAAGGAATGGATGCGTGAGAACGAAGTGCTTTATTTGGGGTCCTTGATTATTGTCGGGCTTTTGGGGGCTGTTGTGATCAAATTCTTGGTTGGAGACACTGATTTGTTTGGTTTGGTAAAATATTCCAAAATAAATCCAAATATTGTAAATATTTTTAATGAACTTCGTTGATTAATTGGACAAACCTATTATTATTTTATTTATTTTTGTTAATTAGTCATCCAAGAAGGCTGCCACCAAGCCGCAAAACGTACCCAGTTCTATTTTAAGCGTGGACGACAAGGTCCAACTGCACTGGCAAGATCACTTGGCTGACGGATTGGGCACACACAAGTTGTTGATCGATGAGCAGATAAAGTATAAGGAAGGCAAGAAATTGTACCTGGTGGTTGCTGGTCACGTCTTCGATGTCACTGAGGGTGGAAAGACATATGAAAAGGGATCCGGGTATCATGGATTCATTGGTACGTTCGGAGGATACGTTTTCATAATCATTTAGTCGTTTTTATGTGGGCATTATGATTCATTTGGGGTTGTTTTGTTTAACAATGACAGGGCAAGATGGAACCCGAGCATTCATTACTGGAAAGTTCGACTCTGAAGGGCTGATTCCGGATATAGATGGCCTAGAACATGATGATCTCCTTGGAATTTCTCGTTGGATTAACTTTTATTTGAACGCTGACAAATATAAGTTTGTTGGTTAGTTAATCGCTAAATTTTATTAACGCTGACAAAGCAAGCAAACGAAACCTTAAACCACGTTAGTTGCCAATATTCACGCATTTCCTGTTGGATTATTTCAGGTCTACACATTGGAACTTTCTTTGATGAGAAGGGGATGCCTACAGAGAAAATGATCAAGTTCGAGGAAGACGTTCTCAAGGCCAAAGTTGCAAAAATGGAAGAAGAAGAGAAGGATAAGGTGTTTCCCTCTTGTAACATGGAATGGTCGGCCAAATCTGGGAGTAAGCTGTGGTGTAGCCAGAAAAGGTAATGGTGCTCTTTAAAATTTAAGGTTTAAATAAATATAACTCCGAATTATTTCATTGACTCCTCCTTGAGTTTCATTCAACTTGTTACTGAACTTACAACATTTATTTGCAAGCTCTGATGCTAAATTTATTCCTACATTTCTTCCAGTGGGAATATTCCCCGAGAATGGACAGGATTTCCACGGATCCTCAAGGAAGAAGGGAAAGAGCCACGTTGTGCTTGCGCCAGAACAGAGCTTCTCAGTGATCCACGTCTTACGGAATACGAAGGTTGCCCAGCAGATTCAATTGAGTGTGCTCTTCCAGAGTGAGCGATTAGTAGTGCCCAGCATTATTAAAAGACTGCACTATCATTTTCCATTTACTTAAGATTTTTCGAGTTTGTTGCTCGATCCTTCGTCTACACGTATATCTTTCTTTATCTAAATAAAATGAAAAAAAAAATATTATAAACTAATTGTAATCTGAGAGCAATAATCTCTGGGCTCTTTTTTTTAGCAAGTATTGTTACTATACTTTTAAACCTGTTGTACTTTATCGTGTACTATTTTACTGAATAGTTATTATTATACTGGAGAAAGCATGTAGGTAGGTATATATTTATTGGTCCGTGTATTTTATGTAAGGTTGGAAAACTATGGTGCTGAAACAAGTATGGGAATGTAATTGTTGGTATTAGTCTATCATGTTATATATTGTGGTGTTATCGCGAATGTGCGTGCGTAGGTACTTAATATCCTTGTACAAAAAAAATCTTGTGATTGTGTAAAACGAGACTGTCCAGAATGCCCCAGAAAATATATGTAAGATTATATAGCATAACCAAAGTTGATTTTATACTTTTATAATGGTGTTGTTGAGAGATTTTAATAAAAATGAATAAAAGGTTACAAAATTATTTCCAGTTTCAATATTTTTTACTATTTATTTATGTACTTTTAATATACTGAAAAAATATACTATTATAGCATTGACACATAACAAGTTTTTATTATAAATCCTTCTGTATAAAAAAATATATCCTATATTGATTTCTCTCCAACATAACATAAAACAAGAAAGTGCATACACAGGCTGAAGAACTATTTTTAAAATGGAATAATATTTATAACTATAACCCCCCTTAAGTTATAATTTTCAGCAGTTACCAAAAAAGAAAAAAAATATATAAAAAAATACTTCATTTAACTAATCAACAGGTTCGTAGGTATATTTCTCCACAAGAGTATTATTTGTAATGATTAATGGCTTGATAAATAAGTTATAATTAGAAGAATAGTATAAAATAATAAAATATATGCGAAACGTAAATTAGTCCATTTGCTTATTATAGTGAGTCACGGAACGCTTCACTAATGTTGTCGGATTCGTCGTACAAATGTCGGTTTGAGCTTGAACGGGACTCGTTCCGTCTTGACTTGGCTTTCTTGGCGAGGGAGTGGAGGCTCAATGAGGCGGTGATCACGGAGAGCACTTGCAGCCCCAACAGAGCAATTATGAGGGAGACCCAAATGGTTCGGTTGTCATCTAGCCAGGTCCTCATCTCCCCGCCGCAGCTCCTCTGTAATTTCAAGAACAAGAATATAAAATTTAAGAAAAACCGACATAATTTACGAACTCTCATCAATTACTTTAGAGAATTCAGGAGGTACTATATATACATTAATGTGCAGCCCCCTCCCTGACAGCCTGCAGCATAATTAGCGGGTAATAAAAAAATATCGAGACAATTACACCTTTTTGCTATACTTTTATCTATGTACACATGGGATAGAAATAGACAATGGGCTTTCATTCATGAACGATTTCTTTTACTACTAAATCGTTTTTCTCAATATGAAGTCCAATAATTTACCAATATGTGTAACTTGACAATGGTCATAATCATATAGTGTCTACAAATATGAATCGGATTTTGAGGGGATGAGCAATTTTTTCATCAAAGTAAACTTTTACTTTCTTCTTTAAATAGAATAAAGAGAGTAAGATGGAGAGAGACAGTGAGAAACTGTTAATTTCGATATTTTTATTGCTTCTCCCATCCCATTCACTCAAATGCTCCGTTAGCCATAAGAACGCGGAGGGAACAAAGGACAGGAAAATTTCAGTGGTTGGGTTTTTTATGGATATTTTCATTTTATTTTGTACAGTTATAATAGGCATAACTTCGAACTGAAAAGTAAAATCTCGTTTGTTCCCTCCCATGTTACATGTCATATGAGGAGGATTCTCAACTGAAGTCATTCACTGATGAAGAACAACAAAGAACAAAGAAAGTCCTTTTTTTGCAGGAGTGAATTTCTTTAACTGCACTGGGAAGGGAGAAGAGACGAATGGGGGAGGGAAATGATTTTTTTTGCATAAATATTTCATTTTATTTGAAAAGCCACCGACATCACTTGTCAAAGTTGAATAACTGTAGAGGTTTTAGTTATTCATCGCTAAATATTGAAATAATTGTATGAACAGTGAAAATTTCTCAAATAGGAAAAAACGTTGACGTTTCGCGAAAAGTACTCGTCTCGTCAATGGTTCGCCATCGGTTCAGTCATCATCATCACCACCCACCTAATCATCCTATATCTAATTACTAATTATCTCAGCGTACTTTTCACACCATATAAGTCTCGTATAGGTACCTATGAATGACTTCTACTGAATCTGCTGACAATGAATGAAGAGATAACAAGAAAGGGCATAAAAAACTTGGTATGGGTAAGTACCAATACTCCAGGGTGGCCTGGCTTAGCGGTAAGCGCTTGAGACCTTCGACTAGGCGATCTCGGGTTCGATGACTCCCGGGAGCGC
>JAQIXQ010002203.1:0-11363 GCA_034700485.1 Pseudosinella alba | reverse complement strand
ATTAATAATAGTAATTGTGCTCTAATGACAATGAGGATGAGTAAGAATGGAAGTAAAATTTCTGTTTTGTTCGACCGAAGCTTGAGAAAAAATCACTTTCAGTTTCATCTACTTTAATTCACTCATATTTTGTACGGAATGGGAAATTGGGAAGAATATGGGTTGACTAAAGTTTATGGTTGATAGGTACTTGTACATAGGTCATCAGTCATCACTAAAGTTAACAATTGGCAATAAAAGCATTAAAATTTAGCTTTGACGATAGATACCTGGTAACAGGTTGAGTTAAGCAAGTGAAAGACGAGGATTTCAAATATACAAATTTCATTTTTTGAAAAAGCAGAAAAAGCAATATTTTTTTTGAAAAAGCAATAAAAGCAATAAATTCAATAAATGAGCAAAAATCGCATATTTTTGCTAAAATTGGTCAAATTATACATAGAAAATTTGTTTTTTGCACAAAAAATCAATATATGCTTAAAGTTTTTCATGCGTAGTTTTCAAAGCGAAACTATTCCATCGATACACTCTAACCCAAATGTAAATTCAGTAATTCTTTCAAATAAAGTCATGAATCGTTCACTCTTGACCAAACTATCTTTTGATAAGCTTATATGCGCTTGAGTTCCGATTCAGCTCAAACTAGGAGGTTCACATGCTAATATGGACTGGAGCATTTGTGCAAAAAAAAATGGGAAAATTTGTCAAAGATTGAAGACAACAAAACAGAGACAGACAGACAAACATCATGAAATTATAATTACGCTTTCATCTCAAAAAGTTAAACGCTGTTTACGCCACAAAATGTTGATAGTGTGTATTGTATATACAATCGTCGGTAATATGCTGTGCATAAAATACGTACTGCTTAATACTGCAAAAGCATTAGCAGGATAGGCAACGTTAACATGTGTAGGATAGGTCTTTTGAAAAGAGCAATAAAAGCAATTATTTTTCTGTAAAATGGCAATTAAAATTTGGTAAAAAAAGCATTCTTTTGCGAACCCTAGTCATCACAAAGCACATAATGTGGATGATTTTATGCGGATGGTGAGAGTTCTGGTTGAGTTGACAATCAAACTGTAGGAGTCTTCGAATATGTGACTTTATGTAGCTCAGATTTAAATGGGGCAGATTAGGTAGCTGAGCCGGGAGAAGGTCTCCTTAATTAAAAGTTTTATTTACAAAATTAAGAGCTAAGTTTATGAATACATTTTGATTTGAAATTACATTCAGCGTTTGTTAGTCTATTGTTATTGTTGTAATCATGTCTTCTGGACGAGCGTCCAACTCAACGTAGGGATTTTTCTTACGAATTACGAAAGGATTCGGAAAAAACTTACAATTATAGCTCCAAAATTATGTAAATTATGAATATATATTATGAATATAACCTACTTATGAATAATAGTCCTTATGAATCCCGAAATGAATAGGGACGCTGATGAATAGAGGTATACTATGAGAGCAGTAGATCGTATGTAGCTATACTATTATGCAAAATACAAACAGACAAGTACATCATCCACTACTAGGGAAGTTAAAGAATATAACTACTGGATAAATGGAAACTGTGTTTATTTTTCTGGCAATTAATTTCGTCAATACATTTATCGACTAATTACATGGTTCAGCCATTTAATTTTCGCCCATGTTACTTACTGTAACAATTAGGCCTTCCCGTGTTTGATTATTGCAGAGTAGCGTGAATTGGTGAGCTATTAGTTAATCAACTCAATCAACTTCATTATAAAGTTTACGCTAAAATGTTTGTCAACTCGAGTGTTGAGATGAAGAAGGAGGGAGGAAGGAGGGGGTTGTAAATTAAACGCAAATCCTTTATAGTTAGACACGGACATGCCATTCGCATGCCGTCAAAGCAAAGAATCATCGTATCAATTTGCTTACTATGTAATTTGAAACAAGTCGGAAGGAGAGTACGAGACTAGGTTAGTTGGACAGGGACCATGAATCTCTCGCTCGCTCATTTTGAGTTATTTCTCCCCTCCTAAGTAAGTTGTAAGTTTACGGCTTCATTAATGATTATTTTACTCAAAAGTATAAGAAGATAAATTTGTATCATTTGTTGAAGAAGCTATTCTACTAGCCATTTTGAAAAAATAGTAATGCGCAGGAATCTTCCTCTTCCTTTCAACAAGAACTTTCAAAGCAGCCGAAAATTATTATTTATTTAATGTGCGAAATTGTTGCTATCACTTCCCTTTCCATGCTTCGCTGGTCATCCTTTATTGATGAAAAGGATCATGAATGAAGCTGGTTGGTGAAGGAACATTTCATTCTATGGACCTCTGCCAACGTCCTCGCAATGCAATGCAATCGCACAAAACAGAAGCTGAAAGTGGATTTTTTCCACTTCTGAAAGTCCTGCAACAGCGAGAAACCCTCCCACACTCTATGTATGTACTATACACATCTTCAGAAACAGACCAATGCATGGACTGCGACTGCACGGCTGTAGTGAAAATATGAAGGGTTTGCTTTCTGATTAAATTCAATTAAATTTATAGCATCTCAAATGGTCTTTCAATTACCCGCTGCGAATGAAAGGGAACTACTCGCCACTCTCACTTTGTTTGCACTCCCTTCAACGTGAAAACGAAAATTATAAATAGTACATTCTACATATAATATAGAAAATATGTAGGCATGCATGGATGGCAGTATTAAATCCACAACGGCATATTTTTCATCTATGATAATAGACCGGATACGGAAATCAAATGTGCGCTGGTTTTTACCTACACCGTCAATTCAAGCGTCAACCTAACCAAAGCAGACAACCACGCCAACGAAAAGAGCAATGTAAAATGGTTCTGTGTCCCTACGTGTCCCTACTCCCCCTCTTGAGATTAATTATGCTACAGTGCAATAAAATGCAATCCAATTTTGATATGCTAATTTAATCTACTTTCATCAGCAATCTGACGGAATTATTTGCACTGAACATTTTAATAATATGAAAGTACTTTAATATATTTGCCTGCATTTATGAATGTTCAGTTTTTCAAATTTCCCTTTCGCATCCCATTTCATTCTCCATTGTGCTTTGTTTTGTTTGCTATCACAGTCAGATATATCATTCTGTTTCTCTGAAATAGAGACACAAAACCGTCCCTCCCAACTCGACACTTTTCACTTCATGTTGCTTAGTCCCAGTCCTTTCCCTTTCATACTACAATGTTTGAATGATAGCGGTTGATGATGATGTGCTGAAGATGATCATGGTCTAGCCAAAATTTACGACATGGTCTCGCCTGCTCGAACCAACTTAATTTGCTTCCCTTCTAACTAGAAATTCTGCATGGTCACTACTGGTTGAGCGAGCAAGCCACTACAATTAATTCAAGGAGAGCCCTTGTGAATTTTTGGATGCTGCTCATTTTTCCGTGCTAGTGAATCTGAATTGAGGCAACTGCTTAATTTCGTATAACTATAACTACCTGCATTCTGCATCTGTATCTCCGTGCGTATCATTTCAAGGTTGAATTTTCATTAGACTTTGTTGTTGAGATGAGAAAATTTCCTGACGGGTGACTAATGAGTTCATCACGATCGCCATCTAAACAATGCTTTCGCAGATGAGATGACAAGCGAGCGACTTTTCTACCATAGAATCACTTCACAATAAACCTGTAGTCGAGCATATCAATTTTCAGTAAATTGGAGTAAATGGTCCTTGAGCAGACATAGGGGACTCGCCAAGACCAGCTCGTATTGTACCGAAAAGAAAAGGGAAAGATGACTGGCTCGGCTCAACTCATTCGAATGGAATATTTGGAGAGCTACAGCGTGAAGTGAAGATCGCATAATTCATCTGCATTTCCATTCTAGTATAGCTCTACGCTTAACAGCTTTGCTTTCGCTAGTCACTCTAACCTTCGATGCCCAATTTGAACCAAATAAGTTTTGACCTTCCTCATGTCACGATCACGATAAGATGGACTAGTGTGAAAATTATTATGATTAAACCCTACTACAGAAACTTAATGGAAACTTCATGTGTTAATTAAAGGATTCTTTGTGTTTTGATTATTTCCTAGCTAATGGACTGATTTTGATATTAATATTATTACTCTGCTGGACCACGTGTCACGTCCAAGGAGGATTTCCTGGTCGAGGTCCGCCCAGTCCCCCAAGGGGGCCCCCTTTATTGCCACATCATCCGCTAAACGGTATGCGTTTCAACAGACGAAGACCTCCTCCTCCCCGTCATCTTCATCATAATCACGGTCCTCCTTCGCGAGGACGTCACCCGCACCACCACCCAATGTCAGATAAAGGACATCATCAAGGAGGGGGTGACTTGTCGGTCGCGGCGCAGACGCTCTATGATTTGAGAGGTTATCAGTTCCCCTTGTCCGGGCCTGAGAACCCCCGGTTCCATCGACAAAATGATCCATTCACTTTGCCCACGCCATCAGCTTCGAATCCGAGAGTGAATGCCGCACACGGTCATGTTTCACAGGATACGAGAACAGCTCCCTTAGTATTCCCTTCGTTCTACCAGGAACAGCCGACACCAACCCCCACGAGAGCTACCATCTTTGGACATAATCAGCATCTTTCCCAGACTCGGTTTGAGCCACCCGCAGGTTTTCACCTTGGAGGGAATTCTGCCTCTTCGAAAATTACGCTGGAACAGCAAAGCGCATCGTCTCGAGATCAATTTCGACCTTCGCAGATTGATATTAGTTTGCATAGTAATCAAGTGACACCTAGCCCTTCTCCCTTCGGGCCACAGGCTCAAACAAGTACACTCACACCGGAGAAGAAGAGTCTTACCAGTACAGGTAGATCGAGGGCTACCGTGAAGCTGAATAAAAGCCAACAGCAAGACCCTTTCGTCTACGTTTATGACGAAGTGGACTATGATGAAGGGGATGACGACTTTGTATTGGGTGGGAGGCAACGGACCCCTCAAGGACAAATTAATAATAATCGGATCACTCCGTCCACATCGACCACAACTGTAGCTCCTCTTCGAGCTAGGGAGCCTACCATTGTTCCTACTCCAAACCATTTCCCCACTTTGCAGTATCACCAACCTCATCATCACCATCAAGCACTCTACACTTCCACCACTACAAAACAACCGGCCACCACCCAAAACTCGCTGCTTTATTCCCCTCAGAAAGATGACTTCAGGAATCTTTACCATGACCCCACCGGAATCATTAGGCCTCCCGTCACCCCCCGTCCTAATGTGGAAATTGTGCCGAGTTCGGAAAGAAAGCCACCACCAGATCAGAGCAATGCGATCTCTCCAGCTCTCAATCGATTTCCACAATCTACAATCCGGGACTTCAATAGATCGCCACAACAGCAGCAATTGTCTGTTGTTCCAGCAGACCTCATTGATTTAAGGAGGAGACCTCCAGGGACGACAACCACTACTGTGACGCCACCTCTTGCCAACTCAGTTGCGCCACAATTCCAGCGTGAAGCAATCTTCCCTCATCTTCAACAATACCAGCAACCACAGGGTCGACAAGTGAGTCCTTCCCCGTCACCATCGCCAATTCCCTACTTCCCCCCAGGGCTGGATAGACGACCATTTGAAACCACAAACGATATCCCATCCATTCAAACCAAGAACCAATTTGACCAAGTAGTAAACCTACTCCAAGAGGAGGAAGAAGAGTACAACCAAAACCAAGGAGTAGCTCCCAATCTTGTAGACCAAGGATTTAATAACCCGTCCAAGTTGCGTCCTGTGAATACTCTCATCCCAAAGAACAGGATTCCGAAGGAGGACATTGTCCTCCCTCCAAATTTCCCATTCACACATGGGCTTGATATCACCACGCCGTTTTCGCCAATTTCAACAGAAAGAGGTCGGGGAGAGACGACGCAGCAGAGACTTCGAGACCATACCACAAGAATCCGGGAAGAACTTCCACGAGACGTTCCCACTCAGACCCAAGTACGAACAAGACCGCCTGCCCGACTTCAAGAAGCAGATCTTGATGACAGCATTATAAATCAACACCATTCCCAAGTTTCACCTCCCCCTGCCTCTCCTTCAAGGGCCCGCGGCAGGCAGCCGACACAACGGACAACCACCCCACCTCCTCATGGGGAAGCATTTCCACGGACACGAACTAGTTCACCCAGACAGAGGCTTCGGCCGAACTACCGACAGACCACAACACCATCAACTACACCTGTGCCAACCTACGTGGAGTATCCAAGCCAGGAGTATTTGGATGAATATGATAACCAGCAGTACCAACAAAGCCCCCCTCCACCTGCACAAGTTCTTTCCCCCGTAATCACCCAAGAACAAAAGCCCCAATCTCGCTTCCCTCCATTCCCAGGAAAGAAAAACGAGGCCTCAACCGTTCCTCCAACCCCACTCCAAAGGCAGCGACCAACTTTAGCTGGAAGGCAGCGACCTGGAAAAGGAAACAGATTCCGTGAAACATCGACTCAGGATGCTGGAACTTCTCCGAGGACCACAGGCAAGCCTTTGTACACTACAGGAAAAATGTTAAGTAAAGAGGGAGGTTTATACGCGGGACAAATGATAACATCCAGTCATGTCTACGGGCAGCCGATTCCAAACATCCCTATAAACTCGGTGTTAGATAAAATGCCAGGAGTATTGGATGGAAAGTCAGTGATTTTGTCTACCAGCCGACCCAGCTTTGGTAGTCCGCAGAAACAACTCCGCTCCAAACAACGTTTCCAAGAGCACGGTCCACCGTCCAGAGTCACGTCCAGCTCCCATAGATTTCGACCCACTGCCAGGCCTTCTCATGAGAGCAGTTTAGATATTGTCGAGACTGTGACTCTTAGGCCGTACTCCTCGGAGCTAGACAAGTCCAAGGAAGAGCCAAAACGCCTTAGGTCGGGGTCCCAATTTATTCGCGGATCCAATCAAGCATCAACTGGGAGGGGGCAATTGGACGGCCAACCGGTACTTCCGCGCAGAAGAAAGAGACCTGGTCACAGACACCCATTTCAGCAACTTCATCCGGATCAACACACTGAAACAGTAGCGATTCACTCGTCTAAGGAGGACGTTTCCTCATTTCAGACGGAGAGGTCGCAAATTCTTCGGGAGTCCCCAGCGATAGAAACCACAACGGCAAACACTGTCACACCCCGGCCACGACGACCTCGCCCAAGGCCTGGAAAGTTAAATCAGTCCGCTGACACCTCCAACGCCTCTGAACGTTCCAGAGAAAGGGAAGAGGAAGAGCCATTGAAACCTTTGAAACCTGTGAGAAAACTTCGACCCCGTCTTAGGACAGTCCCTGTGGGGCAGCTAAACGCTCAGCAGCAACGTGGGTCCCCTTCTGAAGTTATTCCTCAGTCCCAGTCGGCCCAAGTGGATAGAAAGCCCACTGATGCTCCCGGAAGATTCAGTAGTCGCTTCAGAGAGCAGGATAATTTTGACTCGACAACAGTTTCCTCACTTAGGGGCGACGAAAGGGAGACAGGAAGTAGCACTGGACCCAGCCGTTTCTCCCCACCAACTTCCCGACCAACATTTAAGCCACCTGCGCCAAAAAAAACTGGTCCGAGAAAGCGGCCACAACATCAAATTTCGGGGGAGGAGGATGGAGATTCGTTACCAGACTCGATTAAGCTTTCCCCAAAGGATGTGATAGCAAATAGGAAGCCAGCAAGAAGGATTCCGCCAGGCTCTGCGTCTGATAGATTGAAGGCATTACAGCAACGACGAAATAAAGGTTTTGCTCAGCAGCAAGGCGAAGCTGAACAGACTGCAGAGGGCCGCCAAGTACCAGTTACAAAGCGACCCAGATTGAAGCCAATTATCTTGGGCCAGCAACAGGAAGCAAATTTACCGCAACCACAACGGCTTCGGAGGCCCAATCATTCAACACAGGAGCCGACTGGGACCAAGAGAGAGATTTTTTCTAATACTCAGCAACGGGAAAACAAGCTTAAGCACGACGTGGATTACTACGACGAGGACACTGAGCAGAACAAGGAGGACTTTGAGGAAGAGAATGATGAGTTGGGGAATGATGAGGAGCCTGTCACTCCGCCGTCCCCACAGTCCCAATTCATTGCAAGTGTTACAGGCAGACCGGGAAGAAACAAGGGGGGGTTTCATCGTAATAGGTCGGTGGAGGTGACGTCAGATGAAGCCAGATCTGTTTTGGGGATCCCTCGACCTGCATCTCCTTATAGGTCGCCCATGGCGAAAAGATTACGGTTCCAGAAGAAATTCCAGCATGAAGACGAAGAGGAGGAAGAAGACGGATACAACGAAGAGCCTCCGGTTCGGAATTCGCGGCCAAGCTTACAAGCTAACCCAGTCAGATTGAAATTTCGTCCGAACGCCAATGAGGACCATTCCCAGGCAGAAGTGGAGGAGCAACCCCCTTCACGAGAAATTCAAACCGTTTTACCAGAACGACAGAAAGTAAAAAGTGGTCAAATGAGCAGGGAACGAGGGCGTCCTTCCCGGGAACGTTTCAGGGATCAAGAGGAAGAGCAGGAGGAGGTTCAAGAGGACTACAGGGACGCTGAGGACGATATTGAAGAGAGTGAGCCTCTAAGTAAGCCTTACCAAAAACACAGCCAGCGCTATCATAGCTCTCCGTCGTCATTTCAAAAGGTTTTCCGGAATAAGAAGTTGAACACACATGCAGGTCAGACGGGTGGGAATCGCCAACAGCAGCAAGTAGTGGAGAAGGAGGAACCTGAGGAGAACCAGCAAGTTCAAGATGAAGAGGAAGATGACATCACTCCATCATCGGAGAGAAGTACAACGACTACCTCGTCCTCTTCGACAAGTACTTCATCCACTTCAACCTCTTCTTCCTCTTCCACGTCGCCCTCTCCGGATGGGCCAGAAGCTCCTCTTGCACTTCCAATGCGAGCTGGACCCCAGCCCATCACACAGAGTCTCCTAAAAGCCAGACTAAGACCGAACAGGAGGCTTAATGAAGACAGACCCAGGAAACAGCAACAAACGGAAGTGAGCGTTTCTGTGACCACCACAGAAGCCACCTTTGCTGAAGAAAGGAAACAGCCTGGGCCGAGGCGCATTGTTTCCAAAACACTACGACCCAGACCTCATTCTGGAGGAGGGGGTAGCAAAAGGAATTCGAAAAAGTTTATCGCAATGGCCACCGAAAATCCCAGTTTGCCCCTTGAGTCAATCTTCCCAGAGGTTTAACGGAAGGATGTGAAGCTGTTGAAAGTCACGTAACGCCAAGTCAAACGTCCTTCCCTCCACCTCTTCCTCCACTTTATTCATTAAAATTCCATAAGCCACTTTAATTATTACATACTAGTTATTTACGAGAACTTTGCAAATATATTTAGGTGCCCCGTAATTTTAATTGACGATGTTGTTATATATAAGTGCTCGTTTTTATTGTTTTTCTCTTACCTTTTTAAGTGTGAAATGTAAATAAAATTTCAAGGGTCATTCATATTATTAGTACCGTGTAGCATGTGTTGGAATTTAAACTTAATAAACCGATCAAAAATTGACACCAACTGTCGTCCTTGGTACAGACTGCGGAAGACAAAGAATGCATCGCAAAATTACTAATACCTATATAGGGATTGCTAATGCCAATGTCAATCTATCATCACAAGTCTGCCTTCGTTAAATATGTATATACATACATGGCCTTTCCAAAAATTAGGCTACTCGCATTTGCAATTGGCACTATCCCGAGAATATTGAGTGCTGATTGATTATTAGCCAACTAAATGACACGAGCTGATACGATTTGTGCATAATCATAACGTGGGAAGTATCATCATCACTATCACATCATCAGTATTGACAATTCCATTTCTTGACTTGTAAAAGGTTTAAATAAGCATAATATAGCAGGGACAAGATAAATCTTCTTGACTTTTTCCAACGACCATGATGCTGATTCGGCTCATTCTTTGCTGAAGCTCCTTTGGTAGTGCCAGCTCATCCACGGGTGACGTAACAGAGGAACAACTTGACTGGGCTAAATTTAGAAAAAAACGAGAATGCCCGAACCGTTTCTTTCTGAGCAATAGTCCTGTCTGTTCTCATTCTCGAACCATCGTTTTCGTCTCCCTTCTGCCTGCTATAACTGGTTGGTTTCCGGGTCTATCTACAAGCAGTGCCGTATAGCTGCGTAATCGCGACTCTATGACGAATCCAAACTTTTCCTAATAATAGATACTCTACCACCTTCAGACTCACTTATTGGATTGGAGTCAGTGTCACCGCAAAAAAATGCATGATTATCATCGGCGGCTAACGGCTTCCTCGTTACGTTCCTCTCTTTCTCAATCTTCAGTCCTCGTTGCTCGCACTCGAAGGTCCCCCGATTCTTACTAGACTCTGTACAACGGCACAGGTCTGTATTTTCCGAGCTCAAATGGATAGGAATGGAATGCATGTACTCGTTTGCAAACGATGTGAATTGGAATATGCCTATACCTCACTTTCGGACTTTCCAATATGCCAGTGCTGATGCTTCATCGTACTCCTTTTTGTAACCAGTCCCTTCCATCACCACCGCCCATTCTCCGAATTCTTAGCACTGATCTCATTCAGTCGCGTTTAAAAACGATTTCAAAATTCAAAGGCAGCCGAGTCTAGTTGAAGGGAAAGGAGCAAAGCTAATTGCAGGCTTAGGGTTCCGATGACGAGTCTCTTGATTCTCTTCCACGTACGTACAGGGTAATAACCATGCATACTTCCCAACTCATCCATGCTTGCCTTGTCAGAGTTTCGAAGACGAGTGATGACGAAGAAACCCCATTCTATTTCGACGGAAGAGTATATCGGAAGAGAGAAATATATGCTTCCACACACTTAACTACTAATAATAATGAACATGGTTCAAAAGAAAGGAATTAGCAAAAAAAACTGTGTAGAATTCCTTTACCAGGATCTGCATACCAAAATGGTCATCGTCATCGTCTCGAGCTTGCAGAAGGAGGGGGTTATTCTCCACCTCTTCTGTTCTTATATATATATATATATATTTTATTAGGAGGAGAAGATTGAGGGAGCAAGTGCATTGACTCGTAAATTTTCGTCGCTGGCCGATCGCTTATCAGCCATTTTTACCCACTTATTTATTATCATTATCACGATTACTCATCCGAACAAGAGAGTTTTGGATTACGACTTAATTTCGCTTAGAATGACGAGGAAGAAAAAATAAACGGGGTAAATGGTATTAGGGTTCAGTGTGTGTGGGCGTCCCTCAAACTAATTATTATTTTTTTCCACAGGACAAAATATTGGTATGGTAGGTAATGGTACCTGCTAGAAAAGTCCCCATGACTAATTAGGGGGAGAAGTGAGACGTGGGTGCTTGCAGTAGTTTAGAAGTAGCTAGATGGTAGACGAGTCT
>JAQIXQ010002202.1:0-11366 GCA_034700485.1 Pseudosinella alba | reverse complement strand
TTAATTAGCACTTTCATAATATATGAGAAAAAGCATAACAAGCATCATAAGTTTGCAGAGGCCAAAGCAAAAAAAAATTATAGAGAGCAGAATTTGAGTCACCCTATAAATTTAAGTAATTACACAACAACTTAAAATATTCACCTTGAGATTAATTTAACCTTATGTGACGGATGATGCCAATGTCTATATTGCAAGGCCATGTTTATTTGGTTACATAAATATCGGCATCCTTTGATGTTCCGGATTACTCAATCCGAATTGAGAAACATTTGCAAGTCCCATAAAATATTATGCAATCCGCATGAAAATATATACATGTATACTAGATGAAATCCGAAAGTCTGCTCATTCTATACATTCATTTCACTGCAAGAATTTAACCAGCCAGTTTTCAAAATTGTGAATTATATTATTCTTCCTCCGTTTCCAACAAAAATGACAATGCCGAGTTTCAATTTAATCTTGGTGACAACTTTAGCTACACTGCTACACATGTCAGTACCGTCATCATCCAACCCAACAACTGCTTCACCAGGGACGAATGTGTGGCATTCCGTTCACAATGGCAAGATCTGGGTGAGCGATGAAGGGCTTAAGGTAAATATGAACATTAAAGAAGTAATTAATATTTGTGAATAGTATGCAGGATGTTTCAAACTATACAAAAGCACTACTAAGGATATTTTTTTCGAATAAAAGTTATCCCGGACAAAGGCCATCGCACATTGCCGGTCATTGTCAGACCGGTTCTCCGGTCCGCTGAGTAGAGGTGCATATCTACTGGAAATGCCGGTTAATGATATGTTCAACAATGTCGAGAAAATTCTAAACCGGATAGGGGTTGGGGAGGGAGGTAAGGAATAAAGTACCCAATGCAAACCGACTACCTAGATAAGTTATGTTATAGGCCGCTAATTAACTATTTACTTTTGTCTGCCCAGAGAAATTATGGGTTAGCGGGACTTTGTTGGATGACGGGTACATGTGGATGCGCAATGGTAGTAGCATCAATCGAACATTATACAATGAGGATCGTGATGTCTGTTATGGTGACTCCGTGTATGCGTTCTTATCATCTTCCGGTAAAATGAGGCTGTGCTCAAATTTTTCATCCTACGACTTGCGGTTCATTTGTTATAAATCCGCACCCGGGGCAAGATTAGTGGAAGTGGACGCAACGACAAAGGTTTCGCTCACATTATTCATATGCCCTAACAATTTATGCTGGGTGCTGAAGTCATTATATAATTTTGAACACGTCTGGACTCCTTAGATCCCTTCCACGAAGGAAGCGTTTATCCTAACAAATTGGACGGAATATGGGACGGCATATGGAAACTTTTGGGTCAGTGCTTCTGATGAAAAGGTAAGGGAGTTATTCAGCTTAGCATATAGTTCAAACATATGTGCATTGTGTCTTGAGCATGTTTATATAACTGGCAATTAATAAAGTTACTCAATCTCATTCTCAGGCTACTTTCAAAGACGCAGGGAAGTTCTGTTGCAAACTAGCAAATTCTAACTATGACTACTGGACTCACCATGAGCTCCTCGAGGTAGTCACCACAATAGCGTACAATATCGTTTCCGAAACTATGAAAAAGGAAATTGCGGCCCTTGAGCAACCATCCGTATACAATGGTATTATGCAAAAGCTAGATTTTTTTTTGAAAGGTCCTGGTTTGAATAAGAAATTTATATTGATTATTTTGATGTACAATCTTTTTAGAGAAAATGTTTTGGTTGGGGTCCACGATGCACGACGATGAGGTCGATTACAGGTGGATGGTGAGCAACAGCTTCATCGAGAAAAAGTGGTTCAGCAAGAAGAAGAATTGCGAGATGAAGGCTCATGACGGGGGGTCTGTTGCGGGCATTATTGAAAATGGTAAACTAAGGTTTTGTCAGGTCCACTCTGGGCAAAAGTTGAGATTCATGTGCATGCGAAAGGATATAGGGCATTCAATGGAGGGTAAGCTTGTGGGGCAGTTTGAAGACTGTTTGAGGTAATTTGGGGAGCATGTTTTCATTTATGCAAGCACATGAGCGCTAAGGGAATATATACATATGCATGTTTGTTTCAAACTTATGTACTTTTGCGAAAAAATATAATAAAATGTAGTTTTTAATTAGGTGTGTTTGTCAGTTTTTAATTTATTGACTTTTGTTTCATTCCTTTTTTTTTAAATTTCACACTAATTACACCATGGTGCACCATTACAATCCTCTCTTCGTTTTGGACTTGCTGCTGACCCCACAGGGGTAATTTGCTTGCGGAGGATGAATTATTCTAGAACGTCTGAATTTGTGTTTGCTCCTTAAGTTGCAACACCCTCTGGAGTGTCAATGTCGCCACCTATACCTGCCTCAGCCATCCACACAAAACCTTCTCTCGTAGGCTGCCGAATCACCGCCGCCGCTGTCTGATTAAGTACTACTGGCAACTGCTGCAGATATAATATGCTGTTGGTTAATTTAATTTTGAGGTGGAATTTCGATAATTAATTCCAACGACCACCCCCGCGTCGTATGTGTTCGGAACATGCTGGCCAGCAAATCCACAATAGGGCTTCCCCTTCTGCACTCCACTGTTCGTGGTCGTTGTCGGATGCCAACCCCAACCGTGGATAGAGTAGTATTTCCTAGGCCAGCGAACAGTTGAGACAATATCCTCGGCACATCAAGCAAAGCATTCGGGTCTAGTATAATTGATATAATTTAACCGTAAAAATTGGGACATAATTTTGTTGCAAAAATTCATTTATGAAAAATGAAAATAAACCAGCACTTGTAATTTGATTAGATCAATAATTAGGTAATGATTAAGCCATTCGAACATCAGAATAATTTATATGCATCTTCATCATATCATAATCGCATGCACAAGCCCATACAAAGTGCTACCCACTCCGGCAATTTTACTGCAAGAGCCATTTACCGCATAATAAGGTTTTTCCCCGTTTCCATTTAGTCATGCCATTATTGTTTGCAATTAAGCTTTCATCAGCAGCTATCTATGGTTTTATTGGAATGACATAATACGGATATATGATTCAATTAAGAGGGATAAGCATAATGATAAGATTTTCAAAGCCATTCATAGTCAATCAAGGAATTGCATTGGGGAGTGCATATAATTTGGTAAAACATTTCAACATTTCAGGATCAAACATTGATTTGGAAGTTGGAGATTATGATATGATAATGTATCTTTTAAGGAAAACTCTGCATTCCCTTCTCTTCACTTCATGGGAAGGTGAGCATTTTCTGACATGAGAGTGTGTAGATAAATACATGAAGGTTACTGCTACAGAATAAATTTGACTGGATTCGTATTGCAAACCAACATTTTCCCTTCATCCAAGAAAGGGAGACACGGGAATTGTAAATAATATGTAAATAATCTAGTTTGGTTCAGTATTTCCCTATCCACTGCCTGCTAGTTTGTTCGTCTGTTTTCACCTTGAGCCATATTCTATTTTTTGTGCTGATTTCTGAAATCCTTCTCCTAGAAACAATGAAAGGGCTATTGCGATACTGTTGTAAATGTAGGACAATACATGCTATGATGAATTGACTACCTAAAAATGCAAGCAGAAAGGCAACTTACGAATTGTTACCATAGCTGACCGAGCGAGCATCCCTCGGTGGCTCCGTAGCTATGTAGTGGTCCACGTATATGGATAATGATGACAGAAAAGGTAATAAGAGAAGCACAATTGACAATAGGGTAGGAGCAGTCCCATCCATTCCGTTTGAACCATGTACCATTTGGGTTGTCTCATTTAGCTTCTGAACATTGCACCATGCACAGGTGCTTCTTCAATTTGTTCAGTCACAAGTTTTGTTTCAAGATTTTCCTCTGAGAGTTATTCCATCTCCCATTGCAAATATATTTTCCTGTGGCGACTGCATCCAGAATACCGAATATTAAGTAATTTACAACTGATTCCTTCTTGAATTTGAAAAAGGAATATGGAAGGAGCAGCGGAAGACAGAGGAATTCAAATTGGAGGGGATGAGAACCAACCAGTCTTCCCTTTTCCGATGGGTGAAATTGAGCAACACCGGCACCCTTTACTGATGCCAACGGTATGGTTATATTTTTCCAATATCATTAAACTTACTCGTCAATTCCATAATCTGGTGTAGACTGGTATAATTAATGAACAATTAATTAATTGATTGTGACTTTGTCCTCTGGATAACTTTCTGTAGGTGTTGGAAGCGTTATTTCAGCAGATGCCAAGGAAACAGTTGGCCACCTGCAGACTGGTTTGCAAGGAATGGTGGAATGAATCCCTGAGTACTTGGCGCTCCAAGGCAATAATTATGATAACCACCAATTCTGAAAGCCGAAGACAGTGTCAACTCTCTGTGAAAGAATTTCATAAGTTTTGGGGAGAGGCGGGGAACAAATGTGTCATGAAGCCATTTCAACGATTCCGGATTTTTGGAGGTTATGCCGATTTTGAAAATGATTGCCTTGAACTAACTACACCTATTTGGCAGAGCATAGGAGTGAACATGATCCATCTGGAGTTGATTGGCTACAAATTTCCTTCGGTTCAAAAATTTCGGGAAATCATTTATGAGGCATGCCCACAGCTCCAACGCTTAACAATGAAATTTTGCTCTGTCAACAACCCCTCTACTGGGAATTCTGTTTATCCCACAAACGATCGGAATGCGCCGTATACAGAGCCTGAATTCGGGGAACGTACACAACTCAAATCACTCGACCTAAACTACTGCCTCCCTGATTCCTGGCTGAATCTCCTCTCACATTTTACGGGGCTGGATGACATCCCTGACAGTGAAATTTATCATGATTGGATCTTAGAGGCAGTGGAGAAGATTCGGAGGAAGGATCCCAGGAAACTACCCTTGAAGCATTTTAAGGCAAGGGTGCCTGCTTATTCTAATCGTGGTCTCAATGGGGAAGCTCCAATGGCAATATCTTATTACTCTGACCTCGTCTATCGGCTACGTATCCCAGCGGATTTTCTAATTGTGACCTTACGGAATGACATAGATCGACATTCTGTCAGAAGTATTTTGCGACTCCATGCAGATACCCTCACAGCGATGGAATTTTTTGACGAAAGGAGTGAACACGCATCGCTGGAATTTCCAACTGGTGTCGAGTTTCCTAACTTACAAAAGCTTGGCTTATATGGCCGCATTTGTGATAACTTTCAGTTTCTAAAATATATGCCGTACCTAAAGGAGCTTCGGATTAACCTTGACATGGAGGAAAATGTTCCCTTCCAACCGCACCACATGTTCTCCAATAGCTTGAATTTGATGGAGTCGGATCTGAAATTGGGCTTTGTGGATAATTTACAATTGGACTTTACAGTGTCCGACGATGATTTTAAATGTTTGATCAAATGGATGCCGGACTTGCGTAGCCTCAAAATGCCTCTCAACACCCAGCAAATTCGATTAGCTTGTGAGCATTGGGGGAAATGCATTAACAAGCCGGTGGATGCCAGGCCTTGGGGGTTCAGACTGATCCCCATTGCTTAGCTATAAAGTGGTAAGAAATGTTTATAATGCTAAAAAATATACAATAGAAAGGATTATGGCCTTTTCTAATCGCAAGTAATTTTACTTGTTAATTTACAAAGAGATAAAATGGTGGTGTCTAGGTTTCTACGTAAATATGTGTGTATAATATTCCACATTCAATCAATATTTATACAAATATTCTTATATTGTATGAACAATCTTACTTTAATTCTACTAAAGTAACAACGTCAGAAGATTTGGATTTAACCATTTATGTAGGTATATTAATTGGGAGGTATACTGTCATAATAAATTCCTTTATGGAAAATGTAAATAAACTTGCCAGATGTAATTTAATGAAATAAACAATTGGATATTAGACGGATATATGAATAATGAAAATTCCCACATTAATGATTGTCTTAAGGCAGCTTCTCCTCCTGCTCCAACCATACTTGGAGACCAAAGCCAAACTGGCGACAGTTCGCACTTCGAATTACCGGTCAGATTACATAAAATTACCGGTGTCGCTATTTCAAGTTAGTAAGTCCTCGCAAGCGAAGTATTAATATTTAGTCTTTCGTTTATTAATCAAAAGAAATATAATATATTGAATCATTCGTATGTTTTAAGTTGAATTTGCCAAACTTGTCTTTCATATGACAAGCATGAGTTGTAATTAAAAAGTCATATATATTCTTAAGTATCTCTGAAACTGAAAATAATTTTTAAAAAACTCGAACATATCCAAATATTTCCTTCCAACGGCGCTCTTCTATGCTCGCTATCTGATTTTGGGTGGAGATTCTACCGCAGCGGAGTTACTGGGAATGGATCCCCTTGTTCCAGTAGGACCTTGCCCAAAGATACAAACTTCACCAAATACGTATAGTAGTCTTCTCCTTGTTCATTATGCAGCAAAAATGTATTCCAGGCGATGAATATTGGTGGTGGAAGACTTCAAAATAGGTTTTGCATTCCCATGGCCCGACCTGTGACCTTGCTTAGCAATTAAGTAATATCCTTGTATTTCAGAGAGTTTGTCAACCTTCATCATCCCCGGATATAATCCCGTTGATAAGCATCGCATCGCATTGTATGTTGAAGCGCTACTTCATCCGAGCATATTTCACAATTTTGTGCACACGCTATTCAAGGGGTACTCAGAGAAAAATACTTTCCATATTATTTAATCGTGAATGCAAATAATGGGTACTCCCATGTCACGCCTATCATATCATCATAACCATAAGATCATTATCACACTAAAGACATATGTCCACCACTCCACCATGCCAAGATTGCCACGTATCCAAACCTACAAAAGTTCGGATTAGCTACGCCTACAGGTGTACGTAGTCTATTATCAGTTAGCAATGACCAATTGCAAAGTTAGCGGAACCTACGGATATATCGCGAGTGCAAGAAACTACTTTTAATAATATGCTTGTTGTCAATACCGTCTCGGCAACAATGACAAGCCGTTCATTGGATTCAATTTATCAGTAAACTTGGCCAGTAATTATGATAGGTACGTGATATATGAATATGTTTAGCTAGACTTTTTTTTCTCCAGTCCACAAATTCGCAATTCTATTTTTTTCCATCACAATAAGCACTTAAAATTTATCCGTTCACTAGGCAAGTTTACGACCTTGTCTGGCGTTGAATTTGAACTCCCAACACCCAAACCTGGGACATTATCTAAATATACTTTTTATACTAGTAACTGTTGTCGCCAGTGAAATTGTGTTTAAATTTTGGATCCCATTTGGCTGCTCCATAAATATTGTTACCTCTCCACTACCAATTACATCTGACTCTAGCCGTTGGTCTCCTGTTCAGATTCTGCCAGACGGATATGTCTAGCAAACTTTCACATATTCTGAATCTGACGAGTTGGACTCTACGATCGAGACTGCCCCCTTCCGAATCATAAATGTGTTCAACGCGCTCACCCCAATTGGGAACGACCACCATTACAGACATGATTAGTAATCATTGATTACAAATATTTCCACTTCACGAGGAAATTCAGCGACAGTTCCTGCGTCATCTTTATCCTCCTCACGACGACCTTGGACGAAACCATTCATCATTCAGGATTTGGAACATCGGACTATGCCATGTTCTTTGTCAGAATGGAAACCGTGTCCACTGCCCAATCATGGATTTCAGAGTTCTCCAAGAATGGCTTATTCCAAGATGATTCCATTACCTTCCATGCGGACATTATATTCTTCTCGGAAACATCCAACTCCCAAATTGGCATCCATTGTTATTTCTGTCCAGACTTAAATATACTGTTCCTCGAAACCAACTCAATCTCCTTGCTGCGGTCCTTCTCCAAACAGCTCAATAGCAAAGGTTTCGGCCGGCATATGATCATGGATCGCCTCCTCCGTATATTTGATCATGAATGGTGTTTTAAATTTACCCAAAATACAAGATCAAGCTTGTATCAAAACTCCCTTAATTGTTCCAACCCAAGTTTAATGCTAGTTGGCTTGGTGGCGGCATCAGTAAATATATCCATAGAAGTACACGAATCCAACTTCAGACGAATCAGACGACCAAGAAATCCTTCCATGGTTCCTCGCCGGCACAACTATGGAAAGTATCAAATTCAGAATTCCCAATTACTTCGCAACCAAACGGGGCTACCACGTGATCATCCGAGAACTGCCGTGGAACTTCATAGCTTGTATTAAAGACTCTACCTTGTCACTAGTTGACTATTCAGCGTTGAGAATTGTATCGTGGAGGGTGTGGATCTGCATAATTTTGCTTGTGGCAATCTTTTCATTAGTCAACAAGAGCTTTTGGTATGGACTAGACATCATTTGGCCAATTTTGGACCTGCCACTCACCCTCCCCCACAACAGGAAGGTAATCTGTGTGTATCTAGTAATGTCTGTTGGGTTGAGTGCCACATACTCTGGATATTTTACAACAAGTGCAATCCACCTTACAGCCTTAACCCAACTGAGGATGTTGACTGGTCAAAACTACAGGGTGGTGGTATACGGTGTGAGCAGTAATCCACTAAAGAAATGGCCTATTGAGCTGGCATTCTACCTGCTCCCGCCAGATTTGCTCCGAGCTTTCAGGAATGTTATTGGGAGGGAATTTAGCCTTTCGGAATTCTTTCATGATCCCGGCTTATCCCTCGATGCAGGGCGGATTGTTGAGCAAATGGCGGAGGAGAAACTGTTCGTGATTGGGATGCACATTGGCAATGAATGCTGCTTTGGCTACCGGCATGAAGTTGGTCAATGGTAGATATATTTGCAACAAGCTGGATTTACGGAAAGACATCCCGATTACGCTCAATGTCGGGATCCGACTTCATCAGTATACGTCCCATCATGTTTATAATATATTCCAGCTTTATATGCAGAGTGGCATAGACAATTTCATTGAGGACTTTAGGATGTTCACAAAATACTGGAAATTTCACTACAAGTGGAATTGGAAAGTGTGAGTGGATTTCCGAAACCGAAGGCAGAGTCAATTGGTCGGGCTTCTGTGCTGACATTGACTGCGGTGGGACATCATGGCGTTTGCCTGATCTTGTGTGTGGATATGGCAACTGCTGGCTCAAAGCATGGTTATGATAAGGATTTCAAGTTTTATTAGGGAACGAAGGAGTTCCCTAAATTTTAAGTTATTGACATTGCAAAAGATTGTATTGGAATACCCCCTTCTCCTCTTTAGGATTTTTCGCGACAGGATTCCGGAACCGTGATTGCCTAAACAAATCTAGATTTTACGCACATATGTATTCATTTGATATTCATCTCAGCCAAAATTATTTGTGAAGCTTTTTTTTTTGCAAAAATACTACGGATTCAAAAGGGGTGCGCTGGTACATAACATTCTTTTTGAATTGGGGAAGAAAATTGGGAAGCCACGCTACTCTGGATTTAGAATTCCTTATGGGCGGGTTACTTCCACTCCTAGTCGAACCTGATGAATCCGATGTGCTTAAAAATTTATATAACATCTATGTAATCGGAATCGAATATGTTGGCATGAAAGCACCGATGTTACACAAGTCAAATTGCGTTATGTTGCTGTTTACTGGGGAGTTTTAAGTTAATAATTTCATAATAAATACCAAGTGAACGTTTAGGTTAGCAGTACTTGATGAACTCCATGTGCTAAATAATATATGTACCACAGGCAATCGAAATCGGCGGAGTTTAAAGCCCAACATCAGGTTATGCTGTGGCCGCTCGTCACAGCAAAATATGCCTATCTAATTTGGCACATGGGTTTTATGGAAGCGGACCGATCCGACATGTCTGTATATTTATGAGGCACGGTGGACGTGTTATAATTTGAAGGCGCACCAAAATCATCTTATTTTTTTTTTGCCCCAGGGATCAATGTTTTTGTTTCCCATCTGTAGAATTGATAATCAAGTATGCCGCTAGTAAATTCATTTCAAGTCGTAAATCCGTACAATAAACTTCAGTAATAGTGGCCAGAATTCATCCAGTAACTCATCACATCAAGAATACTTTTCATTTGGTATTGAGCAGAGTGGGAAGGTAAAAAACGTTAAGTTCCTCCTAACAAATAGTAACATACAATGATAACCAGGTCAGGCCTAACAAAGGAGTTCAATTTAATCTCCAAGACCCGCTTGAAATTCATGGGAACACCTTATACCTGGAAGAAAGGGAAGAACTATGACAGGCTTAAAATCAACAGGAAGCTTTTCCTCCTAACAGCGCTATTACTTTTCCCCAGTGGGATCTTCCAGGTCGGATCCGGGCTCCACACAGTTGTATCTCGACTCGAGATTCTCGAGATAAAGATGTATGAACTCAAACATCTTGGACGGGTTTCATCATCATCACGGGATTTTGCTTCATCGGGGTTGGTAACTTTCAGGAGTATGTTTATCGGGAACCTGAATTGGTTGAGGAGTGGATCACGCAAGTCCTCAACTTTGAACGGGATCACATGACCAGAGAAGCTTATATCCATGGCAATCCTAAGCTGAGACCAATTATGAGACTCGCCCGACTAATATGCAAAGTGTCCCGACTGACCTCGATCAGCGGTCTCCCGTGGGTAATCGGGATATTTGGGGCGGTGATTCCTAGTAATCCATTAAACCTGGTAAATATGTATCCTGGGAAGATGTTCCTGATGGGGATTGAGCAACTCACTGGAATGTTGTCGGTGTCCCCATACATCACTTCATTCATAACAACAATGTTCTCCTTGACATGGAATGTTTCACAATATTTTTACCTGATGAGGGGGTGGAGCATGCTCGTAACGTTCACCATAATTGGATCCATGTCCTTATCGGAAGCCATGTTGCATTTTAAAAGGTACTCCAACTTGAAGGACGTTGCAATCAATTAGGTAATATCATTCAAACCCCATTACTTTATCTTTTACGCAGGCGTTTCTCTCAAGAGCAACCGTATGAGGTCACCAAAATATACAGAGAGATCCAAATCCTGGCGACCATCTTCAACAAAATGATGTCCAAGCAGTTGGTCATCATCTTGCTGTTCGCCATGGGAATCGAAATCGTATGTGCTCGGAATGTAATTGACAAGGAGAATTCAAATGTCATGATGAAGGCATATTTCCTCTGGGTTCTGGTTAATGGGATGATGGCCGTTGTTGGTTTATTTGGATACTGCGGGGATGTGCATGACACATCGAGGAAGTGCTTGAAGAAGATACGATCTGGTGCAATGATCACCATAATCCTTGACGGGTATAGGCTAAACCGATCGTCCAAAGCAAACAAGGAGTATAGAAGAATGATCCGGTCTCTGCAAATAGTGAAAGTCAATTTTGGGGCGGTTAACTATATC
>JAQIXQ010002201.1:0-11370 GCA_034700485.1 Pseudosinella alba | reverse complement strand
GTCCCCTAGGTATCTCCTCTCTATTGGATTGGTGGATGAGGCCGTGAAGAGCCTGTCTCTTCTCCGTGGATGCGGAGTGGACAGCCCTTCAAAAACTGCATTGGGGGAAATGGATGAGGTAACTATAAATTTAGTGAAATTGTGCCATTTATATTCTGCATATTTCATTTTCAAACTCCATTTTTTCGACCCTGTCACATATGTAGATTCAAGAATCCATTTTAAAAACTGTCAACGACCGCCAAATGAACCCCTCTCGTTTTAACCTCCCAGTCATCAAGGCTTTAATGATAAGCTTGGGCCTCATGTTCTGCAACCAATTAAGTGGATCCGAACCAATCGGCTTCTACACCGTGTCAATATTCGAAGAGGCTGGCTACGGACTGGATGCATATTTATCCTCGATCATTGTCGGAATAGTCCAAGTAATTTCCATTATCGTGGCTACCGCATTCGTGGAGAAAGTTGGGAGGCGAGTGCTGCTCATATCTTCCTTTTTGATAATGTGCATCTCGCTGGCCGCATTGGGAATATTCTTTTCCGTGAGGAATGGGGCATTATCAATTAATGGGAATAGTGACATGTTAGACTGGGTGCCACTTCCTAGCGTCATTCTATATAATGCGGCCTACACCGGTGGAGCCGGATGTCTTGTTTGGACGGTGATGAGTGAGATTCTACCGACGCATATAATTGGTGAGTTGATCGAGCTCCAATTTTAATTTAATCTAATGCAATTAAAATGTCGCTTCTGGGCATACTTGAAATTAAAACATAATTTCTGGTTTCTTCAAATTTTAAGGATTTGGATTTGGACTGGCATCAACTCTAAACTGGTCCCTTGCATTCGTCACGACAAAATTCTACCATGAGTTTAATGACTCATTTGGAATCCATCATACATTCTGGTTATTTGCGGGCTGCTGCGGATTTGCTTGTGCCTTTATATTTATATGTGTCCCAGAAACAAAAGGGAAGACTTTGGATCAGATCCAGAAAGACAACTTTCAGCAAGCGATCAAGCCTCAGCATGCTAGTCATGTCTAATTAGGTGACCCGTGACCCTAGTCAAGATAAATTTTAAATATACTATTTTCGAGTTTATTTCAATTTTTATACATAAAATAAGCGAATGTGTGTGTACTTTTATTTTTATCACATAGCCAACAAGCCAATATATGTTTGATATACGATACGAAAAATAGTTAGGTTACAATAAATAGTTGTTGTTGATAACATTTAATTAAACTTTGATTAAATTTTGGACAGAATTAGCAACAGCAGCAAAATTTAAAGCAATATTTTTTTGTCAAGTTTGTTTCAAGGTCGACAAAATTCTTCTCCTGTAGGAATATTAATTCATATTTAGCGCAAATTCTATTCTGATTATTTATTTTCTTTTGTGTTTCTTTCCATTTGCAAATTAATTATATTTACCTGTGACCTGCTGGATCCAGCTTAGAAAGTGGGTCACCCTTGCAAATCCCGCTGGACGGTTACGCTATGAAACAAAAGTACAGGAATCGTTGAGTAAACTCGGAAAAATATTGTCTATTCTCAAGCAAGAAAGTTAATGGAGAAGCAAAACAAGTTGGCTTACTTGGCAAACATTATTGTGTGAGTACATAAATGAAGTTACTCCAATTGCGTAATAGTGTCCATTCCTCAATAAATCCAAGGAACCGCCAGAGTCTCCTACAATCGATGTGTTTATTTATCCTACCAACTTACTTTTAAAAAATACTGTTAATAATTAAAAGTAACCAACCTGAGCATATTGTTCCCTGTCCTCTAGCGCAAATTTTGTCACCGTAAATATAGCTATATGTTTGAGAGCACTCCCTGTTGCTAATCACGCCCATATTTAACTTTCGGAGAATGTTGGATCTTCTATTTGCCTCTCTCTGTCCATATGTGCTTCCCTAATATAAAAGTGAAATGAGTTTGCATATTTGCACTATGAAATGAATATTGTCAAACCAGATATTTGAAAATCCATTTGTTCATTAAAATGAAATAATACCCAGCCACTGGTGATGGCACTGCTTCCAACAAATTGATTACTTGGCATAGTGAAGGGCAAGCAAGCGGGTAAGATCTACAAGCGTCATACATATATCAATAATTGTCACTATTGCCATTTGTCATATTTATATTAAAATTAACTTATTGGAAATATCATTAAGTTGATACTTCTCCAGTAGGGACGATTGGTTGGCTTAGCTTGATCAGTGATATATCTATAAAATGCATCATTAATTTCTCGTTAAATTCCAATTTGCTATAACAATTTCAGGAAAGAAATTTATTCCGTTGTACTTGGATTTGGAAAAACATTTGACTCTGAATACCATTCTGAATTGTGGATGGATTCCACCGTGGGTGATTTACAATTCGACTGGATGGGATGGTTGCAATACTTTGTCCACTGTCATTTCTGTAATGAGCTCCGAGGATGACAGTTGCTGCAGGTGTGCCAAATGTACAATGAGCCTGCAAAATATGATCGCATAATTTAAGCAGGCTGGTCTTCATATCTAGTTGATAGATATTTTATAGTTTGATCTCAAAATTTCAAGACTTACCGCTGTCATGACCCATTCATTGGAAATTAATGTGCATCCACAAAAGTTCCTTCCAACGCGAACATTGCACCTTTTAATTTAATAATATAATTTGTACATCATTTCGTAATTTCAAGGATTCTTGGAAATATTTTCAAAATCTGTATTAAAGTGTATTGAGCTGGACATGGGCTACCTCCAAGGGAATTCATTTGTCTCGGCAACCGTTCCTCCAACAATTCGTGTCGCCTACAGGAACATTTTGGTTATATTTCCAGGAGAGCAGTTTTCATAACTGTTTTGCTCAGAATATTTTTTTTAAATGGGACCAGTATTATAAGATCGAGTAATTATAACTTACAACATTGCGCCGTCCACAACTGCAAATATCGCTAGTGGCAGTAGTCGAATTCATGTTCCGGATATTGGCAAGGTCAGAATCTGAATATTCTTGTCCTAATAAATAAGCTTCGCCAGTTTCTCCAAATGACTGGAGCGGAAACTGATTTTGGTCCAAGGGAGGAATGACAAAGGGCTTGACCCTCGCGCCATCGCAGTCGATGCCATGTAATTTCACGACTAGGAAAGTGACTAACAAAACTTTTCCAAGGTTTGTAAAACACTCCATGATGAATTGTGAAAATGCTTATGGCAAGGAGACAAAACTAATTTAACTGGAGTTGAGTTTTGCCTTCGATTTTCAACTGTGACAGCGTCGCATACGAATCTCAATTGTGAGTAACTTTTATATCTATACCCCCCTTAAATCTAATTGCAATTTTCAAGTTAACATGGACTGGCAAATTGATTTTAAATTTTTAGTCCCATATTTAACAATTGAAATTAAAAATCGATTAAAATACAGAATGGGACCAATTCGAAATATTTATCTTTGCAGATACCGTGCCAGCTTTCCATATTTGATAATTTCCATTTTAATTCATATGCATTTGTATATTGTATTTTTATTCATTACATAATCAGTCTGCTATAGGACCAGAGTCGAATCCAGCCTGTTGATTAACATTTTAATTGCCTATGGAATACCAATTTAGAATTATAAAATAAATAAAACATTTATTCAACTTTGAAAGTATTGTAAGCCCATTATGATTAAAATTCAATATTTCTTTCAATTTTCATCACCCGATCATCGTCGCTTGCTTTTTGATTTGGGCCCCATTTATCAAAAAAAATATCTTTATGATCCAAGGCAATATCTCAATTGAACCATTTTATGATCACGAAATCAGATTCACGATTTAAGTTTTCAATATAATCAACTTACATTTTAAAACTTATTGTCGTTGGCACGCCTGGATGTAGATGTTGATGTTGGTGTTGGTGCTGGAGTGGATCATGATGATGATACTTCACATAGTCTATTTACATGAAAACGGTGAATTTGATCATGATGAGACCAGGGTGAATGAGATGTGCCATTTCACACCTTGACTCATTTTGTCCTTTGCCAAAATCCATAAAATGAAATACGCAAATGTCAACGGGGAACCAAAATTATGTCGTCGTGGTAAGCATAAAATAATTTTATAATTCATAGCTCGCAAGGACAAGATAAATCGACCGGAAGGCCGGACATTTTATATAAATACGCGTTCACGGAGTTTGAATACCTTCACACTAGTCGATAAACTGCTTATTACACATTTTTAATTTACCTCCAAAATACTATCCCCAATAACTATGAATCGGCTAATTTATTTCCAGCAAATATTTCTCACCCTCCTAGTCAAATCCGTCGTCATCGAAGGGGCTAAGATCAACATCGCTATAAATGACATGGACAATCTATTCCCATTCATTTCCCAGGGGGAAGATGGACAAGTCATCGTGGAAGCCTATCCAATGGAGAATGACCACCACCATGAAGACCCAACACACCCAGACAATAAATTAGAACTCGAGAAAGATTTCCAACAAATGGGAAATAAGTCGTTCCTGGTGGATTCAAACAAAGCCATGACCAACCTGGACTGGGACTTGTGGGAAACTTGTCATCACACCTATTCCCTAATGGATGGTCAAACATTGCAATTCCGCTCAATGAAATATCCATCATCGTATCCAAAGAACATGACTAGTGCAACTTGCTTTGAGTCTCCCCATGGAACGAGGATCTCCTTGAGCTGCTGCAACTTTAACGTTGATTGCGATGACAATTCCTACTTCGGAGTATTGCTGGGAAGAAATAGTTCTCATTCAGCAATTAAGGAAATGTGCAGGAATGAGAGCTTCTCCCAGCAAACCTCGGAATCAAACTACGCCGGGGTGATATTTTCCACGGAAGTGATTGGGAAACGCTCCAAGAGGGACCTGGCAATAAATACATTCAACTGTGTTGTTGCTGTGGTTAAATCACGCGATAACCATTTGATTTCAGGGAAAGTGTCGTCATCACGTTCACCTGTACCAAAGTCTGGTACTTTAACCAATACTTCTGGAGTCTGTAATTGTGGACAGCTAAATTCTGTAAGAAAAGTTGATTAGCTTGCTAGCTTATAATTACTATTCATGCAATAAGTGTGTGGACTAAACTAATTTATGGACTTTTTCAGCAAACCCGAATTGTGGGTGGCACAATTGCCCAACCTAACGAATTTCCATGGAGGTGAGTACGGAACCCTATTTTGACCATGAAAAATCCCTAATGGAACAAGCCCTACCTTATTTCTGCTAGTGCATTAAAATTATTTATATTTTTCTATAATTATGTTCAGATGCTACATTATAGTACCAAATGGCTTCTGCGGCTGTGCCTTGATTTCAGATGAATGGGTTATGACGGCTGTAAGTAAATATGGTTTTTTAATTAGCTAAAAATTGTTTAGATCAAATCCAAATCAGGCAATCAATAAATTATGACATGTTCTAATTATTTTATTTAGGCTCATTGTACAATTGGTGTTACAAGAGCAACTGTTGTCCTCGCAGCTCATCAAAAAGGCAGAGGAAATTATAGGATGCTTACCTTCCCCGTACAAAAGATCATCAACCATCCACGATATCAATATAACAATTATATACTTCAAAATGGTATTTTAAAAATATTTCCATTTTTTAAAAGCCGTTTTCCTAATTTTATAACTAGCGAAAATTAATTCGTTTTGTATAGACATATCGTTGGTTAAGCTGAAACTTCCCGTCAATTCTACAAGAGAAGTAAACAAGAATATGTAGAATTAGTAATTGAGTTGATTGGCATTTAGGAAAGCAAGAATTATAGTTATTTAGTCGAAATATTTACTATGTCGAAGCAACTCATTCTCATTTTTAAATGACATTAGATGTCACCAGTTTGCTTACCATGGAAATTTGCCAGTGATGATTTCAGTGGAGATAGCGCTGTTACCAGTGGTTGGGTAATGTGAAAATGTAATTATTATTGTCTGTGATATTGAGAAAACATGAATAGTGACATAGCTAAAATGATTACATCCATATACGAACAGGGAAGTACGAAGTCGTATGGATCTCGAGTGGCAACTTCCGATATCCTGCGAAAAGTCGAGCTGTCCGTGCTCACCCACCGGGAATGTGCTAGAATTTGGGGGAGAAAAGTCACAAATCAAATGATATGCGCTCATCTACCCAACAAAGCAACCTGCTCAGGTAACTTAAACAATTATATATAGTTGCAGTAAAGCTTGCTATCACAAAAATGAGTGTATTAATATTTTTAATACTAAATAATCTATTTATAGGGGATTCAGGAGGATCTCTCGATTTAGAGAGAAACGGACACTACTATGCCATTGGGATAACGTCGTTCGGTGATCGTTGTCAAGTAAGTGGTGATGATCCTTGTTGGCAGTTAAATACGAATTACGTTCACAAAATACTTCTAAGCAAAAACTATGCATTTTTATATGATGAATTTAATATTGATACAAATATAGGGACGTAAACCTGGCGTGTTTGCAAGGGTGACCTCATATCTGCAATGGATTCAGTCGACCACAAGTATATATCCAGAGAAATATTTTATTCAACAATTTAATATATTTCTTGCCTTGTGTGCGTGGATTTGGAGTTTGGATATAATTTTACTCAAGTAACCAATGATCTTAATTTCACAGAAGAAGACTTTTGCAAGTTGTAATGATTGATGAAAAATGCTCATGCCCCGGGCACAAAAAAAAACTTACATTCCAACTGGAACTGGTGATTAAATTTAACTAATCCACATTCATGTAAACAATTTAATTTAAAACTGTAATCTGTGATTTTATATGAACAATTCTTAATGCCAAATATATATACAACACTAAGGTTTAATGTACAAAGTACAAAAGTATTTGACGAAGCTAAAATTGTAATCTCATTTTTCTAAAGCACGCTTCCATTTGACATTGATGATGAATATGAATTATGATGATGACAATGTGAGTGTGGGTGGACTCCGAACTCAAAACTGTAATACAGGCATATCGCATCACAACATGTTTTATTCAAGGTCAATAGTATCATGACTCCAGAGCATCGGCTTCCAGCCATACCATGATCGACACGAGTACACAACAACATTACTCTAATTTAACATTTTGCATATATCTGCATCATCATATTACTGCCAAATCGAAAGCCGTGATTTTTTTTGCTAAAGGAATTCATCAGTAATCCTGATCAATAATGCGACTCCCCTCTGCATAAATATCTTGAGCACGCGTCAGGGATAAATTAGAAATTTAAATCACAGCACCAATAATCATGGGATCGAGTGAGTGCCACAGAATTAATGAGGTCAGTAATGTGTGATGTGGATAAATGTATCACTGATTGATATAGGTAAGTTAAAAGAAATAACCTTTGAGACTGACGTGTTAGGATCTTTCCAAATTCCATATCCCTAATTAGAAAATAAACGTATGCTTCATTTAGTGAAAGACATGAATTGAATATTCTTTTAGAAAGTGCTATTTGCATTACTTTTTCAAAGCGAATAAAAAGAGCCATGCGAAATTATTCCGACTTGCCATAAGTAATTTAGATTGGAAGTTGGAATAAGCTGGACAAATTTTCAATCAGAAATATTTTTGAGTAATCGTCCGAAAAGTAATCGTCCATCATCGATGATCATCATCATGGGAAGTTTCCCAATGACACTGTTAATTTTTCAATCTTTATTGATAGGATTGATAGTGTCTGCCAGTGGCAAAAGCCTGGAGGATGGAAACCACAATTCTGAAAATGCGACCCAATTTCCACCAAATGAAAATCCTTTCCCATTTCTTACATTTGACGAAGAAGGTGAAGCCATCGTGGAGCCCGATATGATCGAATATGATTCTCCAGGTAAATTATATATTTATTTCATTTACCATTTCAAAAAAAATTGGACTCCGATATAATTTTCAAAAAAATAAATAAATATGACTCGTTTCCTCCTTGTTCAGAGAATCAGGAAAGCTGTCATCACACATATTCCTTGCTTGACGGACAATCTATGCAATTTCGCTCACCAAGCCAGCCATCGTCTTCATCGGAAGACTTGACAAGTGCCACCTGCTTCAACTCCCCACCCAATACAAAAATTTCCCTAAATTGTGATGACTTCAATGTCAACTGTGATCAGGATTATTATGGACTATCCTTCAACGAAAATTCTCAATTTGCCGAAAAGAAGTTTTGTGGAACGGATCCAGCAGCATCTGAGCAAACTTCTGAGTCGACTGAATTGAAGGTTATATTTCAAAAGGGTGGAAGTCAAACATCCCAATCAAAATTTAACTGTCGGGTCACCGTGGTCGGATCCGGTGAAAGCGAGCCATCAAAGCTATCGCGAGTTGCCCCACAATCACGAAGCACTTGTAATTGTGGAAGACGAAATGCAGTAAGGAAATTGAATAATTTCGGAGCAGAATTAAATTCTATCTAGATCTAATTCATTCTTATCAGAGGAAATCTACATTATGTAAAGGAATTAATCGAAATATTTTTTTAGCAATCAAGGATTGTTGGTGGAACTCAGGCCCAACAAAACGAATTTCCGTGGAGGTATGTAAATTTTCCAAAGTTACGAACGTTCCGTTTGATTTAGGTTGACTAATAAATTTATCTAACATGCAATTTGAACGTTACTTTTAATTGTCTAAAAGATGTTACCTTCAAGTTGGAAGAGCATTTTGCGGCTGTTCCCTGATTTCAAATAAGTGGGCTATGACGGCGGTAAGAAAAAAATCGGCATTTATGATTGATGTTTAATTAAATCTACTTTATTACAACTACTTAATTGTACTATTATTTTCATTTTGATGCTTGAATATTAGGCCCATTGTACACAAGGCAGTGGAAGAGCAAATGTCGTCCTTGGAGCCCACACCAGGGGAAGTGGATCTCGGGTGACTACTGTGACCTCAAGCAGGATTATAAATCATCGACAGTATAATGGCCGAACCGTGCAAAATGGTAAAACCCATATTTTCCGAGTTTAATACTTGTGATGCTTAATTTTGTAATTCGCAGAACGGTAATATATTTAAAATTATTGGTTCTTTCTCTGTCAACTGGGTTAAGATATCTCATTGATTGAACTAAGTCGTCCGGTGACTGTTTCCAGAGAGGTGAATTTGCATTTAATCATAATTAGACTTACAATAATTTGAGCAGTATGCATGCAAAATAAACGACTAATTTGGTATAATAATTAAAATGTGACTCAGATTTCCCCAGTTTGCTTACCATGGAACCAGAGGACTCAGACTTTTGCTGGAACCACTGGAGTTGCTAGTGGTTGGGTAAGTTTCACTTATAAGATGGCTCTAAATCCTCATCTCACCATTATGAAAGAATATTGCTAGGTAGGTTACATGATATAATCATTGTCATGGTCGCATGTGGGCATCAGGGACGAACAAGTGGTGGTACTGGTTCCGCGGCAACGACCCTACGCAAGGTGGACTTGCCCATTGTGAGTAATGCAGAATGCAATCGGGCGTATAGAGGCATGGTGACCGCTGGCATGGTATGTGGTTATCAGGCAGGCAGAGGAACATGTCAAGGTTGGTAAAGTTTGATAAGTTAATTTACATTTACTTATGTCATCATCAGCATTAGAATGAATAATAAAATGCCGTAAACTAATGCAAGAATTGCAATTGACATAATAATTTTAGGAGACTCCGGTGGTGGAATAGATGTGATGAGAAATTCCCGTTATCATGTAGTTGGAATCACTTCTTGGGGGGATTCGAGATGCCAGGTTGATTTTCAAATTAGCATTTTTTGTAGAATATCAAAATATGTTTAATTCGTGCCAAAATTTATAATTGACTATTGTTTGAATTCATGATACAGAGGTACAGCGTCTTTACAAGAGTGACAAGCTACCTAGACTGGATCCAGGAGAATACACGTAATTAAGCAAATATCCTTAAATCCATCTTTGATTGCTTTTACAGGATGTACTGAATATGGCCCATATCAAAGATTGTCACAAATTGTTCCTTAATTACAGGCGAAACATTTTGCCGAGTGTGAGCAACACCACCAGTAAATGGAAGACAATTGTGTTGATTTGGAGTTTGGTGGAAACCCTTGTTAGTTAATCAGATAATAAATATTGTGTCCTAATTGCGATTTCCAAAATAAAAAAAAATAGCTGTCAATTAAGTTAAAAAATGCTGAGTTGGAATTTTTATTTTAAAAACGCATAATTCTTCTCCAACCTAATTTGTGCCCTCATATTTTTTATAATACTCATGACGATTCAATAATCTCTTATTGGTTGCTTGTTAATATTACGGTGCCATAAACTGATGTTTCGTTCCCTCAATCTGTTATCGTCATCTATGAAAATAGTTTATGCAACTGGTAGTAAACTGTAATTACATTTGCAACACATATTAGTTTAATGCCAAGGTGTAGAAATAATATCTCAATAAAGTGCAGTAACCCTCATTAAGTCCACAAATGCTCCTGCAGCAAAATATGCTTAATTTCAATATGTATGAAATATTATTTATATAGAATAACTCTATCATCCCCAATGCTACAGTTTCATATATGAATAAAGGCATAAGTTTAATGCATTTAGAAACAATTTTATTTCCAGTAAAGTATAGTAATTCATAAAATGCTACAGAACTTTGAAATTGAACCACAAATTTAAATCAGACAAAGGAGGATCAATTATTATCAAAAGAAAAGTTAAGTCCGGTCAGTAAAAAGAAAATGGCAGATAGTTTTACACTTTTACAGTCTAAACTGGCAAAGCTTCCATTAGCATCCCTAAGTTTTTAAATTGCACAAGTAATTAGATCAGAACACACGCAACAAAATGAAAGTAATCTCGGATATAATTTTATGTTAATTATCAATGTTCCCTTACCACCGCTTCATCAATGCAAGTAGTAAGATTGCTCCAGGGATCACATGAATGTTCCTTAAGGTTTAGTCGTGCAAACTCGGGATCTACAATTGTGGTCCGTACGGTTTTCAATTTAAAAAATAAAATTAATTGCCAATTGCCATTAAATTTAAATTTATTCATAACATTTCAGTATCAAATAATAACATGCTTAGCCCTACATTTGGTTTTACAGGCTTCCAATTTGGACCTGATTCTTTCCACTATTTCCTGTACATTTGCAGGCAGGCTATCATTTTCCTTATAACCTAATTCATACCGAAATTCCTTTAAGAAAGTGTCAGTTGCTATGACTGGGCCGTCCTTTTTTGTCTTAGTGAGGACAAAGGTATTAACAAGTACGCATACTTTATTGCACCTTCCCTGCGAACAGAGGAATGGGAAGATAAAGTTATATTTACCAAAAAAAAAAAAGAATGA
>JAQIXQ010002200.1:0-11372 GCA_034700485.1 Pseudosinella alba | reverse complement strand
CATTCACAACATCATCATCACCACCCTGTTGCGTTCCCTACAACTTAATAGGTTCATATTATAGCTTTCCTCTTGACAGAAGAAAATAAACTGGTATTTCTCCTGGGGTTCTCCCCTCCGTAACTTCCTTGAAAGGAATGAACAGAGCCAAGAAGCCAAAAAAATCATGCTTTCTCTTTGTACTTGGTACATGAGAGTAAATATTCTCCTGAAAAAAAGTGAGACTCTTCTTTTTCGTGTTACGTTATGAATGGAATGGAGGAATGGGCCATTGTTATATTTTTATTTTACTGTTAGGGAAGAAGGGAATATAAACGATCCACTGTTGGAATACAAATACTCCATTTTTCAAGCAGTTTATATTGAATAGTTTTTCTTTCTTGAAAGAGATATGTTGTGATATAATATGATTCATCGCATCCAATTTGGAGAACACATTTTCAACTTGTATGAACTTTTTTCATTCACCTTTGAATTTTGAAATGAAATGAATGTAACCGCATAACATAACGTATTTGGTTTATCTTTATGTTCGATCAGATCAGATCGTAGAGGAACTTAATACAAATGTGAGAGGTCGTATAGGATGAAATATGAAATTTTGTGTTGAATTGTGAGCAGCTTCATAGAATAAATTTGGAGGAGGAAATATTTTTCTCTAAAAGTGTGTAAAGGTCACTCCCGATGTACACTTGAACTTCTGGGGCTGCGCAGCAGTAGGACAACAGGATTCTTGACACGATGTAATAATGCTCCTTTGATACACATCGACATGGACGATTATGAATATGATGAACATGACGATCATGTTGAGGAGAATAGTTGTAAAAAATGCTAACAAGTGGAATGGAATGGAGTCTCTCTTGATATGGTACATGGCATGATTGTCGGGACTTGGGATCAGCATCATTTCATTTTTTGGTTCCGATTTCGATCTTTTTATTTGGAGACGAGAACGGAGCGATAAAAAATCTGATTCCTTTTATTGCCTTTTCCCCTAGTTAGAATATTAGTTATATTCAAAATTGAACTTTGGGCATCTAGTCCCTAGTCATGTTGAAAAAAAAATCAGAGATGAAATGGTGGTGATAACTGAATTTCGAAATTGGAATATTTATAATGTACGTGATTTTCTAAATAAAACTGACGATTCTCTCTAGGGCAAGTAATGTGATTGATGTGGAGAGATGTTTTGTGTGTTTTGTAGCAATTTTGGTTGATCTCATCGAAAGATATGAGGAGAGGGCAAACATTGGAATGGAATGATTATGCGATGCGATATGATATGACTGTGACTGGGCTCAAGCGGTTTTCTATCTGTATTTATTTATTAAGTGTATTCTTCATTTTTTTTTCTGTAGATTTTTGTATTCAAAAATCTGATTTTAAGTTTGATAAATTACATGAATCTTGTTTGCTCTCCTTTTGTATGTCGCTGAGAGGGAAACAGAGAAGAGGATAGATTGTATTTATGGATGTATTTTGGTGGATTTCTTTCATACATAGCCATAAATTGTAATTTATGCATTGCACATACTTATATCCGGGATCTCTCTGGAGGCAGAATAGAAATTTTTAATATGAAAGGGATTCTTTTTCTTCTGAAGTGGCGATTTGACTACATGATATGATTATGATTATTTTGAGTTTCCCTTCCCTCATAATAATAATAATATCAATACTTACGATTAGTATGAATCAGGAATGAATGGAGTTATTTATGTGAATTGTTATTTATGTTGTGTGTTGGATAGCGCGTGGTTGCTTTTCAAGTTTTTAAGGGAAAAAATTGCCCATTGTTGGCCGTTTTCATTCGTTAGAAATGATTTGTGCAGGATTTATTCTGGTCATCAATAGTCATTTTAGTCATCATTCACTCCTTCACAGTCCCTATTTGTAAACTTTGTTTCTGGTTGATTTTGCCATTTCTTACCCCGTCAATTTTCAACCTTTCCCTTTTATATACGTGGTTATTTGTAAGAATTGGATGATTAAAAGAGGATAATATTTTACGAGGAAATGTCACAAAAGGAGAAATATAATGAGTGAAAAGATTTCCTTTCTTAAACGTTTACGATTATTTAAGATTTTTTACAAAGATTTTATGCATTTTTAAAGAAGGGAGGAGGAAGAAGATGGGAATTATTATTATTATGGTAAAAGTAATATATTATGGTGGATAGTTGCTGATGTTGATGTTTGTCTCTTGGTTTGGTTTGGCTTGTGTTTGTAATCTTAAATCGTGATCAGGAAGCAAATGTAAACATTTATGTGTGGGGTATTCGTATGGTTGGAGAGAGATAGATGGTGACTGATGGCGATAGCAGTATGCTCACTGTTCATGTTGAATGTTGGTGGTTTGGTTTGGCTTGGACTTTTCACTGATGAATCAAAAAGTGAATGATGATGAAATGAAGGTGAAATATATTTTATGATTTTCTTGGAGCTCCAAAAGATATGTTTTGTGGGTCTCTATTACAATAAATATAAATCGTTGGTGATGCCTTACTTGGAAGTATGTTCATGATCATGATTATATTTGAAAGATGATGATATGATGGCGATGATCATAAAAGTTTGGTTTGAAATGAAACGATATTGATTGCATGATGTTGTTTAAAATATTGTACTTTAGTACATCTCCGCTTTTTTAGGTTCAGGTATATTTACGGGCTTTCTCAATTTCTCTTATCAAATATTGCATCAATATCACCCCTGAAGCAACTCTTTAAGGATATGCCAGCTTCTATCCAACCAAACTATTTACGACAGTTCCAGTTTCCTAGATATGGGGCTAAGTAATATAAACTGCCACTTTATGTGGCTCGATCCTGGCAGAGATAGGGATAAATATTTCACTCCTTGAAAGAAAGAGAGTAAATTTCTTGATTAAAAATATGTGTGAGCTGAGAAGGAGATTGCATCATGTCTTCCATTCCATATACCGAAATCAAAAAATCAGGCTAGAGCTTACCAAGAAGATATGTATGTGAGCAACCCATGCTGAAATGAAATGCTGCTGTTCTAAATGATCGTGAATGTGAATTATCCCCTGAAGGAAATGAAAATGATCTTGGAATAGTTAAGTTGGAGGAATGGAAAAGGAAAATGGATAGGTATGCTGTATCTACGTATGCTCCTATTTTGTGCGAAAATTAGAGAGGGGAGGGAAACGAATCTGCCCTTCTAAGACTCCCCATCACCATCAGAAGGATTTTTATTACTTGAGACTGCATGTGGAGGCGGTTGGAATGGAGTTGGAGGTGGAGGGAGGATTAAGATTAAAAACGGCAGAAATTTTTGCTGGTATATGGCTTGGGCTTGATATTAAAAATGGACATTAGGAATAATGCATTTATATAATGCTTGCTCACGTGAACACTACCCAAAGTGTAAAAGCTGGTATTTGAATATTTAGAAATGCTGCACTGGAGGTGGTGGTGGCTTCTCAAGTTCACAAATTATAAGCGTGTATAATTTGAAGAAAATTGTCGGCTTTCCTTTAATTGGATTGGATTGAAATAACTGAATTCGACCGACCACCACAGGTATGCATGCTGCTGGGAGAAAGTTCAGACCAAAAATATTTTTCCCTTGCGATGCGAGAAGCTACTTACTTGAGTGCTTTGGTAGCATTTACATTTATGAGACTTTTGACTTGACTCTCCGCTGATTCAGAGAGGCAGGTCTCCGGAACATTTTTATTTTGTGACTCATTTCCTTTAATATGAATTCATAAAGTGTGCATGTGTGAGGGCCGCGACGATGGGATAACCCTCTTTAATTTTGTCTAACTAGAACGGACGTAGGTAGAAGACTTGATCGTCAAACTGATTGAATGACCAACCGAGCACGAGCGTGAAAGGCTTCTTGTTGGCACTTCTTACAAGATTTTTGACTTTTCTGTTTAAATTCATCCTGATGGGATGTTTGAATCCAAGAGACAGGTACGGTACGAGGTACACGGACGAGCACGAGCCCTTTGCATCCGCAAAGTGTGATGTGTGCCATATCGTAAATAAAAGTTGCTATCATAGCAGGGTAGACTAGTTAAAACTCCTCAGCCCTAACGAGATATGAACCTATTTCATAGTTAACTATTTAAAAAAGGCGAAAACCGAATCAACTTTATTAAATTTTTATGTACTGATGCTTTTCTCTCCTCCTATCTTATCCCATATCATAGCATCTTTGTAGGTAACGAACAAGTTCCTCGTCTAGCTCTTCATCGTTTACAACAGTCTGTCATGACTTGAGAAACCCTCTGTTTGATTAAACCTCTCCCCTGTCATGATCCTGATGAGTCCGAAAGAGTGGGAAAGGGAGATAGCGATTTTCACGAAGAAAAAATCATATAACTTGTCTTAAAAATTTTCTTGGCTTGACGGGCGAACGAAGGTACGAACACTTGCAGGTTGCAGCCCTCCACATACGAAATAAAAAAATTTATAAGGGATACCGAGAGCCGATGTTTGGTGGAGGTCGGTGGTAGTGGAATTGGTGGTCCGTCATAAACTGTTATGTAGGACGCGAGGAATTAAAATACTAAATAAAAATCTGACGGTTGAGGAGAGTAAAAAAAATGTAAGTCAGGCCCAGGCACTATTTTCACTGTCCATCCATAATCAACCAAGCAGCGGAATAAAAAAGTTTTTTATACTTTGTTTAACGCATCGGCACTAAAACAAAAGGATTTTATACCTGCCTATATGACTTTCCCTCTTGTTAAGAAATATGCTCATGCCAAACAGTTACAAACGTTCTAAAATTATATGTTGCAAGCTATTTCCCTCCTCATGTCACAAGTTCCATAGAAAGAAAATGGACTCAAAAGTCAAGATGAAGACGAAGGTGATGTGGATGCGTTGATGTGTGATATGTTCAGAAACATTGTGCACGTTGAAGAATATGATGCTGATGATGATGATGCGGTGTCTTTTCACTTTCCCCTTTTAGAAGAAAAAATCTTTGAAGGCTACAATCGAGATTGAGGTTATATTTTTTTGCATGAGGAATAAGACACCGATTTACATGGGTTTTTAAGGCTATTTAACAAACATGAAGCGTATAATTTCCTTGTCCACGAAAACTCTAAGAAAAAAGGAAGGCAATAAAAAAGCGAAGAAGATGAAGGGAGAATAAAAAAAGCTTTTGCTTTTAGGTTAAATGGTTGGTTCGGATGGATGGATGGACTGTTTTAAATGTTGACTTGACTTCGTCTCTTATTTTTTCCCTGAATTTGTTGAAAGATTACTTGTTGTTGGGTGCGGCCCCGCAACATTGTTTGGTTGTAAATGGCTCTCGTTGTTTGTTTTTATCATCATGAGATGAGAAGGGATGAGAGGAAAAGTCATATATCCAATCCATCCATCTCCACCAACTACCTTTACTTTTGAAGCATAAAAATCCATAAAGCTCTCTTCCCTTCTCATCTCCTATCATCTTTTAAAACTAAACTGCTTTTTAAATAGGTGTATTACGAGGAGGGGAAAGGCCGTTTCATTTTCATCTCATCTCGTTTCATTTTCTTCTTATCCCAATTTTTTTCGTTGTTGAATGTTCTGGTCTGGCTGGTCGAATCCTTGTTTGCCCTGGCCCTGATCTGATGTCGGTCTCGTCACTACTCATCTTATACTTTTTTTCCCCTAAATTTTAATACATTTTCAAGGAGGTTGTACTCATTTACCCTCCCCTTTCTGTCTAGCTTGTTGGTTTTTTGTACAATGTATGATGGAAAAATACACGGAATTAATTTTCGAGTTAAGTGGAATTAGTAAAGTAAATGTATTGTATTGTAATGCACGTATGTCCTTGTGTAAATGTGTACATATTTTAAAGGTACTTTTTTTTACCTATTTACTCCTTAAACGATTTTTTTGACGGGGGTGGGTGGGCCTCTGCTCCTGACCCTTGCGATGAAATGTTATATTGGATAATGCGTATTTGGATATGTTTTTGTCCAGAATGAGCCATGTTCCTTCATTATTAGGATGGGTCGGGAAGTACAAAAAGTTCAAAACAGCCGATGAGGCGATCATGATGAGGTGAAAGGGATAAAGACTAGATTATTTTTTACGGGTAAAATGATTCCTTCGAAATGAGCCCTGCAACACTGTCCTCTAGAAATAAATTAAACAGCAAAGTACACTTTAAAAAATCATCCCCCAACCCTTCCCTTCTCAAATGACATGAAATACATAAAGTAGAAAGGGCAGAGGAGCAAGGAAATTGAGGGAATATAACAAATATTTAAGTTGGTTCGGTTGACCAAACAATTATTTTTGAAGCGCTCATTTAATTTCATTTGGATTTTGGAAAGGGTTCGTTTTCAAATCCTTCCATCCAATGCCAATATAATGAATGCGAAAGGGGTGGTGGAAAAAGTACGTATTTCTGTTTTAATATACCGGTCGATGTCGATAGTTGGTTAACTTTGTATGGATGCATGAATGTAAGTACTAAAATAACTTATATAACTTTGAAGTTTTAACTTGGCCCTTGTCTTTTGGTTGGATGTACATGTTGAGTGTAAACGGAACTTGCATTTTTACGACTATTTTATTAAAATGATATTGGTTCCCCCTGTCAAGGTGGCGTCTCCTCTCTCGTCGACGATGAAGGCAATATAGTTAATAATATTATGTGCATGTAAAGTACCACATCATCATCTCATCATTTCAGGCTTCATTGTTACCTAAATGATTCTGACAAGGGAGATAAAGGGAAAGAAAATGACACTAGTAAATATATTTTCTTTTTCTAAGTTTTTTTTTTACAAATAAAGTAAATAAATAAATATTCAAGAGGGAGAAAGATGCGAGCAAGTACATTTTAGGCAGGATAAATGAGCTTGGTCAAACTGGCCAGTTCAATTTGAAATGAAATAAAACATCCACGTAAAGTTTTTTACGCACAAATTCGGTCATTCTCATCTCTCCTCATCCATCCATCCAATCCATTTAATTGAAAACTCTCTATCTAAGGATTTATTAGTAAAAGTTGACTCTAGGTGACTAAGACGGAATAAATCCTTTTTTAAATGGTAGAATGGTCAATGGTTCGATCGTTAAACCACCACCACCACCATTTTTGCGCACAATTGCCCAGTCATAATTTTTCCTTGGTAGAATAGTAATAATGGGATTGCATTTACCAGGTAAATAGCTAGTCAAACATGTTTGAAATTTCACATTTTTTAATAAATGGGAATTGAATTGGACTGCTCGATGCTCATTGAAGATAAAATATGTATTTTTTAAGCTTGGTGGTTTGAGGTGGTATTTGCAATTTAGTCAAGCAAATTGTACTTAACTGTGGTATGCAGATGGGAGTGGGTGAAACTTGTCATTAGTTAACGAAACGGAGAAGGGTCGAATATGGCATACTTTTAACCCATTTTCAGGCCCATTTGTCAAATCTTAAGTAGGGAAAGCATCTCATATCATATCACATCCTTGTAGCAAGTTGGAAATATTTCATATTTCGAAGAGCAACATTCTTCCAGACAATTTCACTTACAAAATGGAGAACTCGGTGCCAGAGGTCTGAATTGGTCTGAACCTATTCATATGACTTCAAGCACCTTACACTCCACTTCCTTGGATATTTTCTTGACTTGAGTTAAAGAAACTAATGATTATGATGATCGCTATTATTTTTATTATTGTTATTTGTGATCCTCTTTTTTTCACCTGTGTAGCTGAACGTGTGAGAGTGAGGATCCCTTTCAAGAGAAAATGAGAAACCGGTAGTCATTATGATTATGTAAGTGTTACGAATGTAATGTGCACACAGCAGGCAGGTATGATATGATCCATGCCAGTGCCAGTAGTTCATGTGGAGTGGATAATAATGGCCCTGGTAAAATACTATCGTTAACTGTTTAAGGGATATGATATGATATGGATATGATTTGGTATGATCATCATCCCATCAATAATGAAATTAAATTATGTAGTTTGTAGTTTGAGATGAGAATTTCTTCTTTTTAAATGACAAAAGTATCAGCTACATGTACTTGAGGAAGAAGCAGTTAGCACGGGAGCTGTAAATAATAAGCATTTTACCTAGTTGAAATTGAAACGGAGGCTGAATGTAAACTTTTAAGTAGCACTTGAGCACAGACATAATATGCATCCGCTTTCCTCTCTCTCTCTCTTTCTGGTTCTGGTCAATTGAAAAATTTCAGCTCATTTCAGAAGCAACTAGAACAAGTCCTATAATTTCTTTCCTTCTCCCATTACATTTGATAAAAATTATTGGATTGCCTGATATTAACCGGGGCCTGGGAGCGTGAGCCGTTTTCCTATATCCTATAATAAGGTGGGGGATTACGTGAAGTAAACGGAGTTATTTACTTCAGACTTTAGGATGGTCTGGGGTGGTGGTGGTAATGAGCACGAGCAATATCCCAAACAGCTAAACCAATTCAGTAGCTTTTCATATTTTCTTCTTCTAGAATTCAAGTCAAGTAACGAGTCTAGAATCCAGAGAAAATATTCATGCATGCATCCGGAATAATTTTTCCGAATGATAATTAATGTCATTTCTGAAATGATGATATGGCTGTATGGTCACAGAAATTCCTTTGTAAAATGTGAAATTAAAATGAATTTACCTAACTATATTTTTTACGGACAGACAACAATAGAATTAATTTTTTATTTTTCCCTAAAAGAAATTATGTGAAGGCACAATAGAATTTGAGCAATTTTTATTTTTATTTGGAAAAATAATTATGAATGTGAATACGAAGAATGATATTATTTCACTTTAACGATTTTTTCCTCTGTAATAAAACAAATAGAAATGGAAATGATATTTATACAATTTGGTTCATTACCATAAAATGGGAGGCACATTATCCATTCCTATGTAATTTTATCGGATGTCCATGATTTTACCAAAGGGGTCAAATCCACCTGGGTAATTGTTTTAATTTCTCGGAAATAATAATTAAGAAGGAAAAAATTGTCTGTGAAGGCAAATTTAAAAAAATCTTCACAATTTTTCTTTTCTTTCGGTTGGTTCGTGTGCGGAGTGGTAACACTGCCCATGCACAACACGAATATCCTCCTGAAAAAACAAACAAACAAGGCATTAAAAATATTAAAATATCCACAGTGAACAAAAACTGTTAGAAAAGATGCCACTTTGTCAGGCTTTGTTCATTTTTTTTCCCTTCTTACTCATACTCCCTGTTCGTCACTGCCCCGCTCAGCTCAATGCCACGGAGCAGCAAAAATTAAACACTTTCCGTGTGTTTCTCGTTCGCTTTGAACGAGAGCTTTCTGTAGTAAGAAAGTGCAGCAGCTAAATGCACTCAACACAACCAAATCCAATTCCGACCAAGTCGGACAAGCCAAGCCATACGGCTATTAAAATCAAAGTTTAGGATTTAATTTTGTGACTGCTTGCATCGCAGTTAAAATTAATTGTTAAAAGCTAGGTAGAGCCTCTCCAGGAGAGCAAGTTTTGTTCATATTTAAGAGATAAATATTTCGGCAGTTTTGCCAACAATTTCACAAATAAAGTTACGGCAAGTCAGTTGCCAATTAAGTTAAAGTTAAATCTCCAGCCCTGGTCTACATTTCAGCACATTATTTCCAGTCCTTCTGCGGATAGAACTCACCCTTCACTACATTTATTTTATGAGACTGATATTTAATTTTCGAAGGCCATTAACTAATTTGCGTTCTTTTTTCTACATTTGAGCCATAATTGACATCAATTGGTGCGGCCTAGTGAGGAAGGACCTGGAACGGGAAAAGTGCTTATCGAAGGGGACCTGACAAGAAGGAGGTTTGTTATTTGGAGGTTTACTCCCTCACCGCTCCAGTGAGGTCGACGGAAGGCGCACCCGCGCGGATCCGTTCGAGCGAAACCAGACATCCCGTTTTGGAGGCTACGGGGACCAGTGACTCAGCACTCAAGTCGTCACCACCGCCACATTAAGCAGTTAATTGGGAAGAGGCGGATCACCTGTGACTCAGCTTGTCATCGTCACCACCCCACCACATTCAATTCAACCCAGAAGAGGAGGATCAAACAGTGAATTTAATTAAATCATTCATTATTAATCGAGGTTAACTAACTGTTTCGTTTTTGAGCACTACAGGCATTGATAAGCCTGTCCAGTCAGCAACGCCAACAAGTGCATCAAATCAATTCGTGGGAAGGAGGAAAAGTTACGACGCCCCCTCCACCACGTCAGTTATCATCACGGTGGGAGATAAGCCTGTTCAGCCGCAGCAGCTCATCCACCCCTTCGATTAATTAACCCAAACTAAGTTTGTCATCGTCGTCGCCTCCTCCACCGTCTCATCATCAATCAGCGCCTAGAAGCTATAATCATCGATACGGGGCAAGGATAAGCGTGTCCAGCCACACCACCTCTGCCCACCCCAGTCAATATCAATTCTCAAATTAAGGAGAACGTGGCCAAGCAGCAGCGCCACACCACAGTCAAGCAGCACACCACGTCGTAAGGCATAGCGTGTGTCCGTACCGTAGCAGTCTCGCCACCAGCTAAAAGGGGGAGCAAGTATCAAGCTACAACAGAGAAGGGGAGAAGAGTGAACTAACCTTAAGCCAGTACAGCAGTTGCCTACACTGCACACAACAACTACTTCTACCCCACTTTCAGCATTGAATTTAATTTTGGGAATTGGATCAGCCTGTCCAGACAGCACCAACCACTACCACCCCATCAATTAAATTAATTGGGATTTCTTGGGAGGACAACAAGGGAACTAAAGTTATTTAGCCGCAGCGACAGCCACGACAACTTTAGTTTACGCCTCCTCCTCATCCCCCATCCTCAATTAACGCATCCACGCGTTCAGCCTCAGCAATCTGGACAAGGACAAGAAGGTTCCGGCGATCAAGGTCGACCCCCCAGAGGAATCAGAGTCAACTGCCGATCCGTCTACTTCAACATTTGAGGAAAAGTTACGGAGGTTCAGCCAGGACTTACTCGACGTAGCGACATCGCCCATCCTACCACCACTCTTTAAGGCAAGCCCTCCCCCGACTGGAGGCCCCTCAAGCTCTACTACAACAGCAGGCCCTTCAAGCACTGGGACATCTGAGAAGTCAGGAACCACAGCATCCGACTCACATACTCCAGCAGATACCGGAAGAGTTAGCCCCTCCGCAACTGTAAAACCGAGCACTCGAGCATCAGACGAGTTAAGCCCTACAACAAAAGGCCCTCAACAACCTGCAACAGGCAAATTCAGCTTCGGCTTTCCTGACAGAACCAGTCACAAGCCTTCAGCAGACATCATGGCCAAAGCCAAACTGGAGGTGGATGCAAGCGTCCAACAGCTTCGGGAGGCCTTCTCCAATGTGTCAAAGGTCATTGCACCTGG
>JAQIXQ010002199.1:0-11374 GCA_034700485.1 Pseudosinella alba | reverse complement strand
GCCCACTTTGAAGACCCTGGAACCCCGTCAAGTGGGGGGACGAGATCCAATTTTAATATTTCCAGAGGAGGTAAAAATAATAATACTTTGAGAAAGATTTAATGCACTACCGATTAGAAAAATAATTGCCAATTAAATTACTAACTTCAGGCCACGGTCAATTAATTACAATATTTCTTAATTTATTTTCCAGGTTTGGGGATTGATCATCGGCCAGTTAACCGACCCGAAGGATCTTTGGAACTGTACCAACACCTGCCAACTGTTCGAGAAGGTCCTCCGCCAATGGAAGACGAGCTGGATGTTTGAGCAAGCCTTCCCCCACTTGTTCCGGGATCTTCCCAAGGATAAGATTTTGGAGTGCCGCTTGGTTTCCAAGGGTTGGAACAAGGTGGTGGATCAATTCTTTGAGGAACATCTGTCCCTTCGACCCCATGACCATGAGCAGGATAAACCAGTCGACCGAAGAATCCTGCCCTTTGTCAACCCACTGGTGGAAAAGGGATTTGACAAGGTCAATGTGGTCAGCTTCACCTCTGAATCAGGACCTGGGGTCCCGTCAGTACCTTCGAGGATTATCGGGCGTGCTCTAACTCTGAGCATCCTGTTGAATGAGACGGACGATGACCTAGCGGAAGGGGGCGGACTCTGCAATGTCAAGATTTTTGAGAATGTCAAATCATTTCTCCGTGCCTACGGAAGGGACATTTGGTACTTGACATTTAAAATCATATTGGGAGAGAACCCTGGGGAATCAGTGAAGGAGAAAGTGGTCCGGTTTTTAATTGGCGACCTGAAGCCACTTGTGGCCAACTTGCGGAAGTTGTGTGTTCGAGTTTTACCCTTCCAGAGGTTGGACTTCGACCGTACACTTGAGTTCGCTTCATGGCCCAAAAAATTGGAAACGATTGATTTAGTCGAGGTGAGGTCTACGCGGTTCTCGGTGTCATTGGTCGTGGCAAACATACTAAGCGGTGGCCAACTTCGTCGTCTTGATTTGCTTGCCCCCGAATATGAATTCCTCTCTGCAGGTGAGTTGGCCGGACTAACGGAGCTTCACCTGAAGTTTGTTTCTGAGGACACCTTGACCAAGTTGGTCGACTCTAGGGAAAAGATCCCCCAGCTCCGTTTACTTGCCCTGGACCTCGACACGACCTATAACGGCAGTTTTGATCTGGTCCTGGATACAGTCACCAAACTGTCCATTGGCACGAGGCTGAGAACACTCCAGCTCAGGGTGAACATTTGGAGTGGAATATTCCGAACAATGAGATCCAACTTATGTTTGCCACCGACATTGACAACAGTGGAGCTGGAAGTGGATCATCTTTCGATACGTTCCTATCACTGGTCTTGCTCAAGCTACAGCTTCCTTCTTCGGTTCCCATTTGTGGAGAATCTGCACCTGTTCTGCAGGAAATCGGGAGTCAGGGGGGTGCTCCTTCAGAGGGAGATCGGATTGCTGCCAGAAAGCGAATTTGAAGATTGGGGCACAATGAGACAGGGGGACAGGGAGGAGTTCCTCCAGGTCAACAAGTACATGTTTCGGAAGCAAATGTACAAATCCAATATCTGGAAGCTGTTGCCCCGACTCAAGTTGTTCTCCTTCCAGTGGGATGTCTCGACCAGGGCGGAATACGAGCAGTTCATAGAGAAAATGGAGAAGTCTGAGCGCATCTAACATGACACGTTTAGTCCTATAACTATGCAGTTTCTTACTCATACCGCTTTTTGAATTACACTAAAATATGATGCACTATAGTCCGGAGTTAAATAAAATGTTATAATTTAAAGTTACATAATATACAAATGATCCGTTTTTGATAATTTTACCGACTATTCTTACAACTTTACCTGTAATTATCTCAAGTAGGCTAATTAAAATGTCGAGTTAATGAAATATGGAATAAATTTAATATAGCAAATGTTTCGGTTTCCAAAATCAAATAATGTGCATTCCCCTGATTTATTTAATATGTAATTTAATATATAATTTAAGCTAATAATATTAACTTCATATATAATTCGAAGTACAGTTGTATAACTAATGTGAAACTTATTTTAGTGCTCTCCTGTCGCTGTCAAATTCATTTCATATTCATAGCATACCTAAGTACGCCTGCATTTATGTTGATAATTAGTCAAATCACTCCCTGCTCTTTACAAAAACTAAAATTGTAATCTAGCAAGCATCCTTATTTTGATTCCTATTCATTTTCCTTGAAATGATCCTTCGCTTAAGCCACTCGCGGTAATCCGACTTCAACCAAGAATCCTGCAAATCCACAGCCAAGTCCCGCCAATGTTGGTTGGAACACCACCATCAGGTTCCCAGTCATGTTCGGCTTCTTCAAAGGTTGACGGATTTGCATCAGCTCCTCAACCTTTTTGAAAGCCGGCCAACCCCTAACTAAATTTTCCCACCAATCCCAAATCCCCGATGAAAAGATACCCCCAGTCCTCAAAATGACTGACGATGGAAACAATCCTCCCAGTTCAAATCCATGATCTAACCTGAAGTAAGTTTCTTCGCCGAATGAATATTCATTTTTCTCTGTCTGGTTCGTGAGTTCCCCAGCAAGTTCATTTAACTTCTGTTCCGACAATACAAGAGCGGTATTATTCTTACACTCCCTCATCAACTGGAACAGGATTGAGGTCTCTTGTGTCAAAAACATCTTGGCGTATTTGCTCCCCAACCTCTTTCGAACCACCTCGGCTTGTTCCAAATTCATCCCTTGAGTAGCAGCCACATACTCTGAATAACCTTGGTAGAACAATCGGTTCAGTAGACCAGGGACCATGTCATGCAGACGACTACCCCTCTCAACTTTTGAATAGTTTTGCCACTCCGACTTCATTAGCATCACTTCCGAGCTTGTCGCCCCCGACGATCACGTAGTGCCTGACTGTTAGGGAGCCGCTCACATTCCAAGTAAGGAAATGGAACATTGTGGTCCCTACCCCTGAATATATTGTATGGTTCGAATCGAGCAGCTCGTCAAAATACTTGAATGGGATGTATTTTCTTGGGGAGGTCATCTGATCTATGTTGGCTCCTTTGTATCCATTGTTGAGCACAAGGACCGCTAGTAGGAGACCGGAAACTAACCATCTCATTTTGTTCCCTCGTCAAACCTGATTACTAAAGCGTCCATCCTGCTTCAATAATGTACAAATTGCCGACATTGCACTATCAACAAAATGGCACATGAATACCCAAATGGCTTCAACATTTACCTCAATCCCCGGAAATCCCTCATGGAGCAGTGTTGACATGACTAGCCAACCAAGCATAATAATAAAACTGAAATAAACAATAAAAAGACCAAAAAGATAAATTACTTTGTTCATTTACAATAAAATACATCGACTCATCAAGGTATCGCTAAATCATACATCCAAACGGATCTCCGATAGTAAAACTCATGTGCGGATTTGTTGATTTAGCATAGATTACTACTTAGAACTATTAAATCGAGAATTACAGGTTAAGGTTGATGTTGTACAAGCCAGAAATATGATTATCAACAATGATCATTTGATAATCTCCTCGATGATAATTAATTATTTATTCCGAACATAAACAATAATTATTGTATAAATAATCGAATTCCCACGACAAAGGCAATCCCACCCATAATGTCAATCACGATAAATTCCACTATGAATCCAATACAAGCCATTGCTAACCCTCCCACCAGCAAGGAGAATATGACAAGAATATTCCCATCCAAGGATGCAGCCCCGGGAGTCGTGTCCACTGCAGGGAGTAGTGGGGCGAATTTGGCCCTCCAGATGGAAACCTTTTCCCAGATCTCCATCCACCACTTCAAGATCCCGGTCTCCTTGAACCACCCAAGCCGGACAATGACCAGCGGTGGTATCCACCCCGACATATAGGATATGTAGGATTGCTGAAAATACAATTCATTTCCCAGCGACGCCGCCCCTTTTCCTCCCAACCGGTCAAGGCTGTGCCTGGCCAGGCTTGATGGTAGAACCAGGGCAGTTCCGTAGCATTTCCCCAACGACTTGATAAGCTCCTCTTGCTCCAACCTTAAATAGTTTTCATTTAACCGTTTCACCAAAGTTTCATTAAGAAAGGACCAGGTCTCCTCTCTCCAGTTTGGATACGATGATATGTACCATGTTCGCAGGTTTGGGTAAATGTTTGCAGGATGAAGGTAGCTGAAGTTGAACACCATTTCATTATATAATATATTCATTATATAATATATTCATTATATAATATTATATATTATATAATTCCGTATTGCTTTCATAGAATTTTTTCACATCTCCCAACCTATTCACAACTGCATTTACCTCTGATTGAATCACAAACAAAAAGCCAATCCCTGACATTTTAGTATGCTTATCGGTTAAAATATTGTTGACGACCGTTTCGTTGAAAATGCGGCTCAGCGTCAGGGAACGCCAACTGATCCTTTCTGATAATGTCCTAGTGAAAATTGAAATGTTGTCGTCGACCAACTCATGAATGTATTCATACGGCAATAGCCTCATCGGGGTGATCATTTTGTAGACGTTGCTATTTTTGTAGCCATTGCTCAATATGATCCCCATCAAGAGAAAGGTTCCAATGAGCACACGGATGGAATCCGTTTGGAAGGTTTTGCCAGGGATTGGATCCCCTTGTTCCAGCAGGGCCTTAGTTAGAGACATGACTTTGTGGAATGTCGTCATCTGCGGTGATTCTTTATATTTGCCTGAATATTTATTCCATCCCACGACCAGAGCCAAAATGGAAATAAGCAGTGCCATCGAGATCCTCTTGTCATAAACATTCAACAGTTCCTCAAATGCCAGTGACTCCGTCTCCCTAACGCTGCATGTGACAAACCGAAGTGCGTCAATAGTATCCGGAACCCAAATGGGTAGATCAATCCTTCGGTTTTTGACCAAATCGTCGGCAAACGTGTGGAAATATCGAGCTCGAGAACCGTCACGGCCCGGCCGTGACGGCCGAATGGATACTTCACCGGTTTCCCATCCACGCAGAATATATCTAACGCTGAATGAATCGAGGTTTCCATCAGATATGTGCTGTTCCTCCAAACATTTGCCCACGCATGGAGGAACAAGTAAGACACAATGTCATCCGTAGCGCTCGATTCGGTCAACATGTCAATGATTGTCTGGACATGATAGGCTTTGGATAAGGAACTGGAGCAACTCTGGACGGCTTTCCAACGGCCCAGTCGAAAAATATCGTCAAATCTCCAGTGTGAAACTTGTCCTGTCCATTGATCCTTCACAATTTGGAATATGTCGTACAGCCGCAGACCTAATGAAAGGTCGGTAACTTTCAGGCCATACAATTCTTGACATGATTGAAGGCAATCGTTTGGGAGGAGTGACTCCATTGATATGATTTCAAAACGCCCTAATTCCGGGTTCCTCTTGACATTGACAACAATAAATCCGAAGTTGTTTGCATAATCTACTCCAAATCTATTCTCGGTTATAGTTATTGAATCTTGAATCCAATTTAGCAGCATATCGGATATCATTGGACTTGGCAGATGCAACCCGAAATCATTCTTTTTGGCCGAAAGTTGACTTTTATAACTCCAAACTTTGTAAGGCCTATTAATTTGGTCAGCAATTCGGACTATCTACTACGCCCAACATTTGTAAACGTAAGCCAATTTGGGAGTTTCTCTGAGGTGGGAGTAGATCGATATGCAATTGGGAATTCCATGGTTTCGTATGCAAAGAATATTGGAAGAAGTCCAGAAATGCACAGTCATTGGGTCGTCCAGTTGACATCCAGTTGTCGTGTATTTGTGGAGAATCTTTGTATGGGAAACATGACGCCTGTAGTTTTGCCGAGTGGTTGAGTGGTTGTCTTCGTTCCAAAATCCATATCAAATATGGATCGTTCCATTCCAAATCGAATATTGCTGCTGGGATTGGTTTCCGGAGTATTATTGGCTGAGTGTTAATCCCCGCCAGATTAAGATTGCCCAAGACGAAGTTGGTGATGACAACGAGGCAGGAGGGACAACTTTGAAGTAGGTTCCAGTTGCCAAAGTCAATATCGTTGGTTGATCCTATTCCCGAGGGACTATTGCCAAAGTCGGTGAGGAGATGATGCCTTGAGAAATGGTCGAGGTCGGGGTTATCCGATGGCGTGATAATATTTATATTTCGACGGCCGCCTTCGCCAACATCAGCATGACTTGGAATGGGAATGCTTTGGGAAAATACTTGGAGGAAGTCAAGCTGTAGGAGTAGGAATATAATCCATACTGCAGACCACGAAATACGAGAGATGATGATATTATTCTTCATTTTGGAAATTGTGCAACGCTTTTACTTGTGCCTATGAACCCTATTATTTACTTGAAGGCACAGTATGAAATGTCTTCTACTTGCAGTAGCTCCTGTCGCAACATAAGCAACGTTACTTATTCTCACCTAATTATTACATTCCTCAAGAATTTGCCTTATAATTTCTTAGATATTTGTTCTACTTCCATTTTAAGTGCTCATCCCAAGGCAGCAATTATTTTCAAGTATGATTCATCTCGATGAATTGTTTAAGATGTCTTTTCAACATGAACAGGTCTTAATTGTCACATCCATCTAATTTATAAACGTGGCACATTTTATGAAATATATATTTTTTAATAATCCCAAGTAACATATAGATACACATTATAAACTTTTACGTGCTGGAAATTTAAAATACAAAATTGAAACGTTGACAATTTGCCAATTAGCAACTCGAATGGGAGAGTATTTAACAATCAATGTCAAAATTGGACTTCCAATGTTGTAGTGATGAGTATCTACCATTCGTGTCAATTTGTATAACCAAACTTGAATTAAAATTAAAAAAATAATTAGTTTTCCCGTACAGAAAATATTTCAACTTGATGGATGTCCTCTTTTTCATAATGCAACATCCCTTCTAAGCGGTTTCTTTTTAAAATTCAACTGAAGTTTCGTATTCTTAAAAGAATTTCTTTGATTTATGTGAAATTTTACAGGATTCCACCACAATCTTCTTGTTATGTCATATCAGTCCCACCCTGCTTTTTACAAAAACTAATGTTGGAATCTCACAAGCATCGTGATTCCTATGAATTCTTGAAATGCTCATCCGCTTCGCCACACAAGCCACTCGCAATAATGCAAACCTCACTCCAACTTCAACCTAGAATGCTACAAACCCACAGACAAGTCCCATTAATGTTAGTTGGAATACCGCCATCAAGTTCCCAGTCATGCTCGGCTTCTTCATCGGTCGACGAATATGCTTTACTTCCTCCACGTTCCGAAAAGTCTGCCAACCCTTGATAACCTTTTTCCAAATCCCAGATGAAAAGATACTCCCAATTCTCAAAATGACTGACGGCGGATACAATCCTCCAGGACCAAATCCATGATCGAATCTGAAGTAGGTTTCCTCGCCGATTGAATATTCATTCTTCTCTTGCTGGTCTATGAGTGCTCCAGCAAGGTTATTCAACTTCTGTTCCGACAATACAAGAGCGGTATTATTTTGACATTCCTTCATCAAGTGAAACATGAATGAGGTATCTTGCTTCATAAACATCTTAGCGTATTTGCTCCCCAACCCCATTCGAACCACCTCGACTTGTTCTAAATTCATCCCTTGAGTAACAGCCACATACTCTGAGTAACCTTGGTAGAACAATCGGTTCAAGAGACCAGGCACCATATTATGTGATGTTATAGGTGGAGTTTCCCATGATCAAGCCCAGCAAGTGTGTAGACTTGACCCATTCTTTCGAACGTTGTGATCGGCGGGTCCTTCATTGCCAATAGGGATACAAAAAGGGCCTCGCATTTCTCAAGTTGTTTAAACATGCTGGGAAGAATGCCCTCCTCCCTGTGGACATCTGAGAAGGGCATCCTCCAAAATAGTTGAGGGGTGGGAATGTTGTTTATTAAATTGAATTGTTCATTGGTATTGAATGAAACCAACTCGGATGTGATTTTCCTTCCCCGGCTTCTCATTTCGCAGTTGGAGCGGACGTGGAATTCCCTCAGCACTTCGACCGGTTGAAATAGAGACCATATGGCTTAACCTTGTCAATCGTCCAAGCTTGAATCCAATCCGTTTTTCCTTGCAAGCTGCTACTTTGGTCGTTGTCGAATAATATAATATGCATATTTGGGAAACTGGATGGGAGGCTTTTTACAAACAAAGTTTTATCATAAATTGATCAGTGATTATACTGAAACAACATGGGATACCAGACAATCTCCTTTTTGAAGTAGTCCCCCGGGTAAAGGTCAAACTCAACTTGACCTGCCTATGGTCTGGACCGACTGCTCCATGGGAAAAAATCAATCCTTCCGCAAATATCTGGAGCCAATACGTTGTCACTGTACATGACAATTCCGGACAGGAAATTCCTGTCAGGAATTTGGACAAGTTGCAGGACGTGTAGGTGTGATTAAAGTGCCATGATATGGCATGAACTCGTTTCAAAGTTGATAGTTCACTTTTGGGCAGGAGAAGGGGACGATACTCCCAATGGCTTGGGGTTGAAACTGGAGAGCGAAGGCTACCTCAAATGTTCTTACAATGACAGGTTTCTCCAGCGGGGGGGATCCACAAATTGATGATTATTTATTACGGTGAGGGCCCGTTCATAACTGTAGAAGTTGTCGATGTACCTGTTCAAATCTGGAGGGGCGGCATGAGGTGAGCTTGTACATGGGGATTTATTTAAGACTGTGGATAGACGTTTTAGATGCCGTTTGTCGAACATAATCCTGTTGCCTATTATTTTTGAACTGTTCAAAATCCCTAGGAGAAAGTATGGTATGAAGGTAGAAGGCTATTCCAGCAGTTTACCGAAGGAGCTGAAATAAAAACTAGAAAAGCCAGAACTAGGATTTCGATTTTTGAATTTTGTGCGGAGAATCACAGATAGGAGACGAAAAGAGGCGCCACGCAAAACTGATTATTTATTCGATTATTATTTCCTAAAATTACGAACGGTACCTTTGGAGTTTGACATATGGACTTAGCATGGGACTTTAACATGTCTCCATTGTGTGAACGGGATTTAACATGGGGAAAATTTTCTTGGATATTATTATATACTGTGTAGGTAACTACAAATTCAAGTTTAGATGTTAAATACAATTAATTTTTTTGTATGATATGATTAATCAACAAATAATACAGGTAATATAAAGTAAATGTTGCAAGCAATTCAACCATAAATACGACAATGGCAATAAATAGTCCGCCCACCAAAAGGCTGAATACAACGATAATGTTCCCATTCAATGATGCACTTGCTGGAGATTCAGATTCATCGTCAGGTGTGGAGCCAATCATCATAATCGCCGTATTACGATTTCCTCTTAAAACCGAAATAGTTTCCAAAATGTCCATCCATCTCCTCATTATCCCAGACTCCTTAAACCCCCACAAACGAACCAAGACATGGGGTGGAATAATTCCTTGAAAATGCAAATTGAAATTGGGCTCAGAATACGTTTTCTTCCCTAAACTCCCCTTCGCACCCAACCAGCCTAAGTAATCATTTGCAACCTTGGATCTTACAAGAAGAGCAGTTTTCTTGCATTCCCTCAGGATATGATTGAAGTGCCTTTCCTCAATTTCCCGGTACAAGATTCCCAGCTCATATTCCACATAATCTTCGTCCACTAAGCCTACATGCCAATCCGGATGTCTGGATAAGTAATGGTCCACCACGTCAGGGATCAAGCTCTTCGGATGAAGACCACTATTGTTGAAGACAAAATTAGCCAAACGGATTTCCTCTCTACCTTCAAAGTAGTAGCTTTTATGGATGGGGATGCCGCCGATTTGAACAGCCCCCGCGAAATCCGATTGCATGAAATAAGCTGAAGTGTGAATTGAATGCCTAGAATAAATACCTTCCTCCTTTGATATATTTATCTTTTGGAGGAAGTGAGTTAACTTCAAGATTAGAAAGTCGCCTGCCTTCAAATGTACATCTACGTTGTCATCAACCAACTGCTGGAATTTGTCGTAGTGCATAGGTGCCCTTGGGGAAACCATGTTGTAAACGTTGCTATTCTTGTAGCCATTGCTTAACACAATCCCCAACAGCAGAAACATGCCCAGCATTACCCGAATGGGATTGCTATTGCGAAAGGGTTGATCTGGGATTGGATTCCCTTGTTCAACCACCACCTTAAGCAGGGACAAAACTCTGCCAGAAAAATCGGCATCGTGAATCCAATATTCCAACTTATTCCAAACTAGCACAAGAGCAATCACAAACACTCCAAGAATAGCCCATACATAATGATCATAAACATTGATGATTTCAGCGAATGCTAATCCCTCCATCCCTCTGTAGCCACAGCTGACGAAGCGGAAGCTGTTTAGAGAATCCGGAACGTAAAGTGGCAGGAAGTGTTTACGACCTTTGCCCGCTTTAAATGATATTTTTGGAAGCAATTCCTTGTCCTCCCATGAGATGCTTGTTGGAACCTCAACCCCATTCGCACATGCGTAACCCGATGAACCCAGTGGATAACTGTAGTTCTTGAAAATGGATGTCACATAATGGACAAATATGTGTGGATATAAGTCCTCCGTGTCGGGGAATAATTTAACCAATTCCCCAACTGATACTTTGGCCAATGACAAATAGTTATAGCAATGGTAATAAAATTGTTTGGCAAGTTCCCATCTTGCTATTCCAGAAAACTCTAGGTTCCACATAATCATTTTATTATTATTGTGCTCCTTGTGATTCGTTGAACTGCTGCATTCCAACTTAGCAGTTGAAGGGACCTTATCCAAGGACTCCAGAATCAAAATGCCATTCGAAACCTTCGTCTTCTTCACCCTTGCAATGTAAAACAGCATACTTCTTGCATATACATAGTTATTATAGGCATGACAACTTTGGGCATCATGCAACCAATCCAGTAACCACCCTGAGCAGGGGCTATTTGTTGGCGTCACAACAATGAGGACTTTAATTGTAACAGAGCTACTTGGCAAAATCATTTCGAAATCATCAGCAAAAATATTGTCATGGTTCCTCTCATAGTGCCAGAGGCTTGGGAGAAGGAATCCATATGCGAGTATATTATACTTTTGGAATAGCTTTACCACATTTGACCTCACCTCAGCATTGATTCTTGGGGGGAACAGGTCAACCTCCACTTGGCAGTTCCATGGTTTGGATCGGGATGAGAATTGGAAGAAATCGAGGTGGGCATAACGTTTACGATAGGCGTAGTCCTCTCGACCTCCTGTATGATTGTAGATGTAGTAGTAGTATATGATTTATTGTGATATAGAATATGGCCGCAGCCCACACACAATTTATAAAATATAGACATAATGAGG
>JAQIXQ010002198.1:0-11380 GCA_034700485.1 Pseudosinella alba | reverse complement strand
CAGTAACCCTAGTAAGTTAAATATTTGAAGGTAAAATTCGTCCTATCTAAAATAGGCTCTAGGTTTTACGTAATCGCTACTTACTTGCATATTGTGCTGCCTTGATGTCCTTATGTTTTCGGAGGAATAGTCGTAGCAACAAGGGTTTCATCTACGCTAATTTCCTTAAAATGCATGCGAAGTTCATGTCGCATCTCATGGGATAATTTATGAAATTTGCAATTATCCGTTGTTAAGTTGGGCTATCGTTTTACATGCTTCTACTTATAACGGGACGATCCTAAGATGTACGCATTTTTACAAAAACACGACACGCAAAAGCAATTTAAAAAGAAAAATAGGTGTGCCTAAAATTAAATAGTAAATAGTGCTGACGAACTAGTATTGAACGACTGGAAAACTAAATTGGATTTCATGCAAGGGAAAGAGAATTTAATTTTCGCTTCTAATTTTCAGTTGAAATAATAAATTTAGCTTCAATTACAAATTTAAGGAAAGGAAAAAATAATATATAGTGATCTGACAATATGGGTGGTCATGGTCCTTGATTCGTTCCGAGTTGCGCCCTAAGTTGCTCCCTGTGACCCTTTCATCCCGTCCCCCCTGCATTCTTATTAGCACTCTTAGGTAAAGGTGTCGTCGCCTTCTGAAATTAAAAACGTGTTTTTTTTGAGTAATTTAATTTTAATTCAAGTTAAACTTTGCACAGCACTTTTTAGGGTATTGCAGGTTAGGATGTTTAATCAAAACTTACTGGGTTTTTGGCAGCAGTCATGCAAACCAGCAATAGAATTGCGAGTGCAATTAAATTCAAAATGGCTCTCATGTTTCCGAACGGGTTTCAAATGATATGTTAATTTGACTTTACTATTGGGAGTAATGGAAGTGTTCTTCTTGGCAAATATGATGCTTGAAGCAGTATGGCTGTGAATGTGCTGTGATTGCTGGGTGCCGACTGGTGCTGAGTTATGTGATTACGTGCTGGTGATAAAAACAGGAATTTTACTGACGTGGAATAATTTAAGTCTTTTTTAGAATAAAGGAATGCAATTCCACTTTGTAATCAATACCTTTTTTACCGCCGCCCTTGTTTTGCTTTATCTGCATCCAATAGAAAAAGGAAGAACGTGACGACAGCTCCAATGAACTTCAGGAAGAGGTGACGATATAAATATTAAACGACATGTTCACAATTTAAGTCATTAATGCGCATATATAATCGTGAATATAAGCAAATATGCACGGGGGCGCCTCAGATGATTTTTTTTGCCGCGACCAGCACTGGGAAAATGAAATGAAAAATCCCACCTTCACCAAGAAAATATCCCGACTCCGTTTGTCACAGGAAATTCACATTTTTTCCACATTTCCACTCCAAAAACTCAAATTATTGCTAAAATGAATTAAAAATTACTTCCAAGATCCCCAAGTCGATTATACAATATCCCCAAAGCCCAAAACGTCCGACCATTCCCGTTATTTCCAGAAAAAAATATACACAAAAAAATCGAAACTTTTCGCTAAATAATTGCGTTTTTTCTATTGCCCAATCCCGCAACCAGCCGTCGCAACTTTCCTGCGCCCCCGCATATGAAAAATTGTATTAAATGGTATGCTGACCTTGAGGGAAAATGTTTCGTCGACAAGGAAGTTGCCACGTCCGATTGATATTGGGCGTTCTTCAATGGTCTGAAGTAGTAAGATTACCTTTTTCAAGTTCACGTCATTTGGGCAGTCGTCGGCACAGAACTTCTCTCGGATGACGTCTTTCACATCTTGTGTCTATAATCAATTACATGAGAACGATGAGATGAGCATGAACTTATATCTTAAAAAGGGGTACGCAATGTAATTCATTCATATATATTCCAGATTATTGCTCCCCTCGAGGAAGAGAAAATGTGGTAATTATATAGTGGGTAATTCAGTATAAAACGAGGTTTAGCATTCAAAATGGTTCTCAAGGCATGGTGAGCTAAATCAGGTGTACCTAATTAAATAGATGGTGAAATCTTATGGGATGCTGCAATGTAGATACGGTCGAGTATATTATAAATCAGATGAAAATGATTATTGAAATATTATATAAATTATATAAATATTGTATAAATGATTGCAATATATGTCATGTGCTACCTAAGAGCAAATTTTAATCTAATTTTCCTGCGAACTATCCGGCCGTTGACGTAACAGGGCAGCAGAGTTGTCCAGTAGTGCACTTTTGCGGTAGCGGTAGTGGTCGCGGTATTTTTCGAAAATACTTGCGGTAGCGGTATTCTTCGAAAATACTTGCGGTAGAAGTCGCGGTAGCGGTATTTTTTGTCCCGGAAAATCAGTACCGCCGGTATAAAAAATACCGCGCGGTATTACTTAAGGGCTATTTTGACATGTTGCTTGACATACGCATTGCATGGATAAGCAAAAAGTCATATATATATTGTTTATTAATGACCATTGCTTACTCATGTATCGATGTATCCAGAACAAAATAGCACTAATATGTAAATTGCTGAACTAATCTACGGTAGCGGACGCGGTAGCGGTATATGGATAGCAAGTGCTGCGGTAGCGGTATTCTCCTTCCGAAAATATCAATACCGCCGGTAGAAAAATACCGCCGGTATTACCGCAGGACAACTCTGCAGAGCAGCCAACATAAAATATGTAAACAGTCATGTCTATTATCACGACCCAGCTTATTGTTAGCATAACGCCCAGTTAATTCCGTGCCGTTGCAAGACCACGGTTGCTTGGAGATAAAGAAGGTATGGGATTGCAACATACCTTCTTATATTATTTCCACCTTGGCCTTTGAAATTGCATAGTTAACTTGCCTTGTTTATAGGATATATTATTGGAAGGAAACGCTCACCAGTGTTTCTGATTGGGCATGTGTAACTAACCATTTTGTTTCAATAGCTATATGCATCTGATATCTATTTAATTAACAATATTCAAGTAGATTGAGTAAAGGAAGGAATAAAGGATTAAGGTAAAAATTTAGTGAATAACTGCTTACCATTCCAATTGCATTGGTCGGGTAGTATAGGATGCAAGCTATCTTCAACACAAGCACCATGCTCTCGAATACATACACGCCATTCACGTTACCGTTCAGGATATATGCAAGTATGTATGCACAGAACAGCAAGTAATTTGCATGGATGAGCTTGAAGAAGTTTCCAAAGCATTTCTCCGTTGTATTTGCCATTTTGGAAAGCTGAAGGTGCATGTTCCGGAGCAATGACACAAGTTGGTCACTCGCTTGATCTTCAACGGTTGCCTTGACCATATTCGATTGAAATATTTGGCTCAATCTGAATATGTGGAGCGCTGATATCAGGAGGATGTCCTTTATGGCATTCTCCTGAAGGACACCAATGAAGGTCGTGATCAGACCAAAGATTCCCATTATCATCGTTGTGGGGGTCAGCTCCGTACCGTACTGTGAATCCAGCATCTCAAAGTTGTCCGTCCCGTTCGTTTCCTTTTTCCAGTAGAAGAGTAATAGGCTGGCTGCGTGAGATTGGGTTAGGATCAACTGCTCTGTGCTCTTTATTCGGCCATCAACAACAGCATACAGCTTTGTAGCTCCCGTTAGCGCCACAATTATTGCAAGGGCGGCAAACATGATTGAATACTGAGAAATCTACAACGAAACATATTGCACAATGAGGTAACGAAATTCGTAGCTCTCTATCTCCTGCATGGCCATTTCGTGATCGGTTTTTCGAGGGCGGATTTGAATGTCTGTTTATTTTTGTACCGAGCAATTCTCATGTTAAAAAACAAATCCCAAAAGGGCCATGCACGCATCATGTAGGTTTGTATGTTCATGTTTATTACTGCATCGGAAAATTCGATTTTTGACCATTTTTGACCATTTTCGGGAGAACTTTATTCAAAGCAATGCACATCTAATATTATATTCACGTGACCATTGTCGTGAATGAGCTCAATTGTAGACTCGTTAAGTGTAATTAATTGTATAATTGTTACAATATATCATACATTTACACCAGATGCATGATACTAAATGGTAAAAATGAAATTGGTCAATGCATGGGAATTATTATCTTACTGCATGAAATTTTCCTGGTTTGAAATTGATTAAAAATGAAAATTACATGGCATGAAAATGTCAAGCATTTTAAATCCGCCATCGAAAAAGAATAGTACTAGAGATGCCGTGCAGAAGATGGAGTACGGTTAACTCAAGGGAATTAAGCTCAAATTTTACTAAACAAAATCGGCCAAGTATTCCTTCGAATTGCTTACGTTCCATGTATTTGCTTTGTATCGAATTCCTGGCATATGAGTTCCGGCTTCGTACAGGATCCCTGAAATTCTTTTATTGCGGAACGCAATCATCCACAGGAAACCAAGTTGGAGAACCATGCTGCTAATGTAAAACCATGCTGTAATGTAGTCTTGCAAGACGCCCTCCCTTGCCTCATCCACAATGTATAATTTGCTTCTTGCAAATGTGTGCAACATCCCCACAAACGTGACAATACCAAATCCAACCTGTTGCCAGAAATGAAGAATAACATTGCATTGCATTGTAATACATTTTGTAAAAGCTAAATTCTACACCGTTAGCCCTCAAGCAGTTGGAATTTGACTTATTCAGAACGACAGTGGGCAATATGCACAGTAGCGTCTCGAGGATTTTTTTGGGTGGGCTACTGTATTTAAAATACATTGCCCAGTTAAATACATTACTAGTGTTAATTCCCATTTAAGACTGAAATTTTGGGTGGGCTACAGCCCCGAAAGCCCAATGCTAGAGACGCCACTGAATATGAAAGTGTAACATAACTAAACATACCAATTGGAATTTAGATCCCCATTCGCCTTTGCCATTTATTGGGCTTATTCCCAAGTAGTACATCATATCAAAGTGTGCTTTGAGAAAGGTGGGCACACCATGTAATTCAACTTCTTCCGTGACAGCGGCTTGAACGGTTGCACTCGGAATCGGAGGATTGCGAGGTTGAATATTTTGCCCTATATCTTCCAATGAATTATCCACCTCATGTCGGGGACGTCCTCGTCGAATTACAAATATCGGCTCATTTCCACCACCACCACCACCACCATTGCGTTGCATTTGGACTATTGTATGGTCTTGTGGCCCAGCATTACTCGGGTTATTTCGATCCTGACGTAACTGAATTTGTCTGGCAGGTGGGTGCATTGCCGGTATCTCACTCCGCCGAATATCGCCTGCTGAACCTGGTTGTTGTTCACTCCCATGTTCTATGCCATTAGGCACCTTAAGATTCAACTAGAGTAAGCTCGCGTTGAAGTCACCTCGCGTTCGCATCTTCAACGCACGCGTTCGTAAAGACTGCTTAAGATTCCACCGCAAAAAAAATGCGTTGCGTTCGGGAAACATCTGATTAATGCCTGTGTAAAATAGTATATTCAGTAAGTTCGCCTAGTTTGGATATTTTACACACAAAAATTATAAATTAATGTTGTTTCAAGTAACTAAATTTTTTCCCAACATTTATAGTCCATAATTCACCAAATTAAACTAATTTTAGGCAAATTATGGGTAGTTTAATGATCCTCCTCCAATCTTTGTTTACATAATTTGCACTACCCTCCCTCCATCCCAAGTCCAGTCCGAGGGGCAACGTAAGACAAAGTTATGCATAAGCACGAACGCAACGCAGTGTGGTGGTGCTGGCCAGCATCACCGCAATGCTGTCAAATTTTGCGTTCCAAATTGCGTTCATTTTTTTCACGAATGCAATTCGGGAACGCAAACGATATTGCAGTTGAATCTTAAGGTGCCTATTACTACCGGTTTGCACTTGTACTCCATTGGCCAGTTGGGGATCATCATTTGATATGGGGAAGATTGTGTCCCTTTGCCGAAATGAGAGTCTATTCAGGAGGCCTTGCCGGGTGGGCAGTTTGGACAAAAATTGACTCAGCATGTTGGCTGCTTTCTTTCTTAAGTATCCCTAGTACTGTATGTATACGTTTAAGTATCGAAATTGTAAATTGTCTATTGTCTCTTAAATAAAACTAATGAAATTCGAATCCTAAATGTTTGATGGGCATATTTCATTAAGCTGTTAAAAATACTAAATTTAAAATGCGTCCACTTGAATTTATGAAATTATTATAAGAGACATTTAAGCATGCTTACCTGGTATGCTGGTATGATGCATCAGACCCACCGATAATGGGAGAAGTTTTTTAATACAATAAACTTACAGTTAGTTGGTTGGCATGACTCATATGGCTATCTGTGTCATAGTCCGATAGTATTTTTTTATAAATACATGTCGGAATCAGGAATTAGGACCTAATCTCCTACACTTGACAACTTGAGATGAGATGGATGATGAGAGATCTCGGTTGTTAGTTTTATAGCTGTTCAGTAAATGATCCAAATTTCGGAACTAGACTCAGAGTTCAAAGTCCACGGGATAAGCAATATTCATTAATCCTTTCTTATCCAATTTTTTTCACAACTGATTCTAGGTTGGAGAACAGCAAACTGATTTTCTTTTCACCTTTTTGGCTCAAATATCCCTTTATGGTCCTTTTCAATATTTATTTTTAACTTTTTATTTTAAATATTTTAGTCTCTCCCACCAACTGCACAAATTCCATTCCTGATCTGCTGTCATTTCACAATGGGTCAATGATTTACTGTCCATCATTGTTTTAAGTAAAACTAGGTGTTTTTTTAATAAACACGACAAGTTTATTACATTAAGGCTATTAATTCAACTTAACTTCTAACTGTTTTAGGTGCAATATATTCAAATTAATTACAACTTAAAACCTTACTTAATGTGCTACACTGACAGGATTATATTTTCGCATATAATAACTAACTTTTCTAATTTAAAATATAACTGGATATTTTTAATATCTCATTCTCCTGCAGGAAAAAACAACTCATCCGACTGAACTTGCCCTTGGTACTGTTCCTAGGGCAAATGCAATTCATGTGGTGGTCAAGTGCTAAATAAGAATACAAATGATTCATACAATGTAGGATGGATGAGTCATAAACTATCCTTACATTGAATGGGATTTTACTGCACCAATATGAATACCTACATATATGCATATACAAAAGCAAACGCACACTTTCTTCAGAGGATCATACGTGTACGGTCTTTATCTTGTCCAGAACGGTATGCACGTATGAGCGAAAGTGGTAAAATAAAATGTAACCCTATATGCCTATAACCCTATATGTAATGCCCAGCATATTATGCAATTTTTATAGCAGAATGGGGTTTGGGAGAAAGGCAAACGAACGCGTGTGAAAATGATTGACACTTTAGGCAAAATATTGAGAATATATCTTTCCCGTATCACGGTAAGGAGATTATATTACAATACTTATCGGTGGATTGGGTGAAACTTAACTTTCTATTCATTTCATTTCATTACCTACCGATACGTTTAGGTAACTGTCATATCTCAGCAAATGGATGATTTGTAAAGGGCGTTTTAAATTTAAACCAGAAATTCCTGTTGAAATTGAAAATGCAGAGATAAGGCAAGATATTGCATTATAATTAGATGACCCTCGTAAGTGGAAGCACCAACAGTTAAGTCAAGGATTGACTCAAGGCTTCTTGACCATTAATCATCATAGGATATATATATATATATATATATATAATATGTAATTTTACAATATATATATATATATATAGATTCTTCTGCGTACCTTGGTCGGGGCTGTCAAACCAAGAGCGTATTTTTGCATAATTATGCTGAAAGAGTTATTTAGCAGCATTACTGGTAAACTTATGTGACCCTGAACGAGTGTAACTTGTAATTACGCAGAATATACAGCTCCGTAATAATCTTGGAGGTACATCAGATTTCATGTAAGCAAAGGAAATATGTAACTTAATTTGTGATTCTAATTTTCAGTTATTCAGTTAAAATAATAAATTTAGCTCCAATTATAAATTGAGGAAAGGTAAAACAATGTATATGGATTCGACAATATGTTTTGGGTGGTTATGGTTCTGGATTAATTCCGAGTTGAACCTTGAATTGTCTTCGACTACCTGTTACTTTCTCCCAGTTGGGATCTTATTAGCATGAGGAGGCGATGGCGTCGTCATCGGTTTTTGACATTTGCAAAAGTAGGTTAGCTAAGCAATTTAATTAATTTTCAACTAAACTGGGTACATGCTTCTCTCGGATAAGTATAGGTTACTGTATTTTGTCCGAACTTACAGGTTTTTCGGAAGCAGCCATGCACACCAGCAATAGAATTGCAAATGTAATTAAATTCAAACTGGCCCTCATGCTTCCAAACGGGTTCAAATGATTTAATGTATTAACTTGAGTCTTCCTACACGGACGAATATGGAAATGATATACTTCACAAGGCAAATGATCTGGTTGCGTATGTGCTATGTGGGCATGCGAGTGCTGCTGAGCTGATCGTGAGTGCAAACCTTATCTTACGTGTTAGATGATGAAAGCAATAATTTTAGTGTCACAAAATTTATGGATGTGTGATGACTCGGATTTATGTAGCAATTTATATATATAAATTAGCCTAAATAGCTATAGCCAAAATTCCTTTTTGTGTCTATATCTTTGCCGACGCTGCCACCACTCGATTTCCTTACATGAATCTTATTGGAAAAGGGAAAACATGACGACATGTAGTCCAGCAGACCAAATGAACTGTATGATAAGGAGGCGATAATAATATTTGACAAGGAAAGCAGGGAAAGGAAAATGTGCTTCGGAATATGCATATAAGTAATCATTAATCATGCATATGACATGAGCCACCTACATATCTCGAGAAATATAGACCAGGTACATTGAATTGAGTGTTTTTAGTAACCCGACCGTGACTTGACACAGCACTAGACAATAAAAACATGATCCAAAGGGTGCTGCATCAACCATCAACTAATTAAAAATTCACGCAAGGGAAAGGGTTAATTTAGTTTTGCTTCTAATTTTCAATTAAAACAACAAATGTTGCTCACAAAATAACGAATAAAAAAGGGAAAGTATTGATATTCAATTTATGACTAATTTGTTCAATAGTCCAATGTCCATGCCAAATTCATTCCTGGTCGCATCAAATGCTATCATGCGTTGCCAGCGTGTTGATGCGTTGCGTGTCATTTCCTCCCCATTCCTCCCGAACCCTTGTTTATATTTGGATTAGGTGTAGCTTTCTGGAATGAATGAGCAACGTTGGATTAGATTGAGGTGATGGTGGCATGAAAAAAAATATTTTCATATGTTTCAAAAATTAACTTTAAAAACTTACAGCAGTTTGTGCAGCAGTCGCATACATCAGCAACAAAATTGCAGCTGCAATCAAATTCAAAATGGCTCGCATTTTGCCGATAGCGTTTGATGACCTTTCTTGAGTCTCCCAAATTGAATTTGACAAATTCCCTACTGTGATATATGAGAGCTGTGGGTTTAGTCTAAATATATCCTATTTGGCAATTGTGATGGCCTTCCGTGAGTGACGAGCATAACCTGATACTAGAGGTGTATGATTAAAGAAGAATTTTTATGATCATTTTTTTTACTGAGATGAGATAATTACTAATGCATACTTGGTTGTACAGGTCATTAAATTAAATTTATTCCGTCTTCATAATTTGCTGATCTCGCTATGATATGTTTATACTGCAATTGCTAAGTTGTTTTGGTAAAATTTATTTTTACTGACGAGCTTGATATTTGACCTTTGAAGTTTGATCGATTATATATCGCATATCACTTGAATGAAATAAGTAGCATTTTCCCCACGACTCCGTTTCTTCCTGTTTATCTTATCATGTATGGAAGCGGAAGAAGCTGTACGAATTAATTTAAGAGAGTTGGATTGGATAGAAGAGTAATTATTAATTATTTTATTAGCAGTTCATTTGGAATTTTCAATTATCATTTTGAGTCCATGTCAGTCATTCCATAATATTCCATATCCACCCATTTCAGTCCCACGACTCGCTCACAACTGCCGACTGCATAAAAAAAATATAACCGAGCAACAAAAATTAGTAAAGGAGCTATCGGATTTTAGCTATCGACAATTGCACGATCAATTTTTATTATTCATGTCATGAAAAAAGATGCCACCAAAATTGAACAAAGGAGTAGGAAGTAGGAACGCAACTCAGACCGAGCATAATTGTTGCAGAGTGCCCCAATTAGTATGAAAGGTGAAGCCCAAAATCAATTTACATTTTACTCCAAGCTTGTTCTAGTCGTCTCTTCTCTTGTTTACATTCAACATTCAACATTCAACATTCAACATTCAACATTCGCGAGTGGAAGAAGTTGAAGATGAAAGTGGAAATAATCAATTAGTTTTTTTTTAAAGGAGCAATTCAATTTTTAAAAAGTTAATTGGCAATAAGATTAGGTCAGTTAGTATTTCTCTTGTTAGTGGTAACAGGATCAGTCGATAATTTAAATTTTGTTAGTAAATTGAGTTGGTCTGGTTATTAGTCATCTCATCAGTTTTCGGTTGTCGGTTATTGAGTCATTGGTTGCTGGTAATCAGTGATGGATAAGAACCGGAAGGAAGTGATCCCGCTCCCACTGGAGGAGGAGGAATTAGGAAGGTCAAGAAGGGGGCAGAATCCACTTCGCCCGTCAACCCCATCCAGGAGGGAAGGAGAAGGAGGCACCGACGACCACCCCCGGAAGGAAGTGAATGCTGAGGGAGGTGTCCAGGTCAGTGTCCAGGGTGGTTCCAAGAAGATCAAGGTCGATCCTGCTGGCGGTGATGGCAGTTTGGAAGATGGAAGTGGTGGCAAGAGGTCACTGGCCCGCCGACAACCGCTCCCCCTTGAAAACGGAAAGGCCTCGTTAAAGGTATCAAGTTTAATTGTTTATTTGCCATTGTTGGTTTTCATGCTTGTAATTAATTCCAATTAATTTAAACAAACGAAGCCGCAAGGGACAGTCAGTTTGATTTAATTTATTTTATTTGTTTTAAAAGATTGTCAGAGAGAAAATTAGTGAGCTTGGTAAGGCATCGGCAAGCCCACCAGGCGTGAGGACCAGAAGTGCTGCCGGGAGGTCAGCGGTCATGTCATCGGAAGCGTCCCCGGAGGAAGAAGAAGCTCATCCTTGTTTGTTCATCGAAAATGTGAGGGTACTAATTAAAATTACTCGAGTTAAATTAAACATTGAGATTAAAATACTTCGGTTATTTAAATTTATGCATCAGACATTTAACGATTCCATTTATATTTCAGGCTTTGGAGGTGGTCTTCAAGCACATTGTCAACCAGGCTGGGTCTAGGGCTGTTATGGCAACGGACGTCCGAAATATCCGCCTGGTTTGTAAGACATGGAAGACTTCCATGACCCGTCTTTACCGACGGAC
>JAQIXQ010002197.1:0-11380 GCA_034700485.1 Pseudosinella alba | reverse complement strand
CTCCCGATGGTCAACGGCTACTTCCAACTCCCAAATCAGGAGTACTTCCCCAAGAACCTATTTGACAAGTTGGAGCTCGCCACCAAAAATGGGGAAGACATGATTGGGCTGGGCGTGTTCCGCTCCGCCTTCCGCAACTCGGGTGACTTTAATGTCACCTCCCATACAACGAGGCAGACCAAGGATAGTTCCAAAATTGACCATTACTTTAGGATCATCTCTAGAGCCTTCTACTCAGTAGTAACGGAAGGGGATAAGACAGAAGTGTGCCAACTTCTTCAGCACACTTGGGACGAGGAGATGGACGACAACTTTAAAAAACAATGGCCATTTCCCTTTTCTCTTCCATATCTTCAGAAAGCCCTGAGCAGTAGCAACATGAGCACCAACGCAGACTTGCCAAAGACGGTCCCTGAAATTATGACATTCCTCAAAGGAATTAAACGGGATATGGCGACGCGGGAACTTCTTAAACAGGCTTTGGGTATCCAGGTCCCGCCGTTCCCCCATAATAGGACCGTGGTCGGATATGGGTACAGCCTATTTAAGGATGAATACCTTCCTATGACACCATTTGAGTTGGGGATGGGAGATGTACAGGATTCTGACATTGGGTTCATGCTGCCTAAATCACTGACATGTCATTTGGCACCTGAGGGGAAGCAGCATTTCCATCTTTTTGAAACTCAAAAGGAGTATCTTCAACACCGTCTCCAGAGTCTTGGCGTTGAGGGACCCATCCATAATTTTACTGACAGTTATGATGGGACACCCAAGCCGGGGCATAATATCTGGGGCTTTTCATTTACCAGAAACGGTTCAACTTTGAGCGTGTCAAGAGAATTTAGACTTTTTGACTTGACCCTCAGTAGCCGATAACAGCTTACCCCCGAGTTCCAGAATGATGTCAGGAGCCTTCAACCATATAATAGGAGTGACCCTGAAAATATGGAGGGTTGGAGGAACTTCTTTGGGAAGTATGGGACCCACGCTGTACAGAGTGTCCATGGAGGTGGGGCAATTGAAATCCAACTAAGGAGTGATAAGCCTTACGATAGTAGGTTGGTTCAGTTCCTGGTTGATTTAAGCAAGTTTGCTGACGAGCTACCATTCATAGCGGAGGGTATCGAGGAAAATATAGGAAATGTCTTATCAGCGGAATCGGAGGGCATCGACCACTCCCTCAGATTTATCGGAGGCGATCCGAAATATCATATAAAAGATCTGAGGAACATGTCTGCGAACACAGCCGCCAAGTTACTAAATGGCTGGAAAAAGTCTCTCCAATTCAACCCAACTGTTTTGACAACCGAGCTGGGATTAGTGCCAATTAGCCGATTCGTACGGACACTGGGTCAAAACTATTCCACCGAAATGGAAAGGGCGACGCATCTCATATTTAACTCAAGCATGAGCTGTAAGCCACCAAGGAAGCCCAAGTTGGTCACCCCAGGGGCAGCTAGGGAAGACACACCGTTAATGACCGAATTCTTTCAGAGTCAGGCTAATCATAAGTGGGCTGAAAATATTCGTGAAATGATGACAGAACTGAAGAGGATTGAAGCTGAAAATGAGGCGAGACGGCAAGCCATGCAAGGAAAGGGACTTGAGGAAGGAAAGGAAGGACCAGAATTTCGGAAAGCTCAACATTCCCAGGAAAAAATAATGCAGTTGCTAATTGAAACAGTTTCCACCCGATTACTTCTGTAAGATTGTTGATATTGATGGTTCAGAACAAGAAATATAAATTTACATAATGATATGATATAATGATAATGATAATAATATGGCATGGCATAGTCAAATCAGTCTACCTTAAAATATAAAATCCAATCTTGATTTTAATCTGAATAATTGTACTTCCTCATAAATAGTTTTAATAGAAACGATCATTATTGGGACCATGTAAGAAGGAAACTCCCGATGTTCGATTCAAACTCCGTAACACTCCATATTGATGTAGTACTTACATATTGGAGGACAACTTTTCTAGCAGGTCCATACCAAAGACAAAAGGAGACGGAGTAATTAAATAAATTGGACCTGAATTTTACCTTTGCAGAGGATGAACTAGAGCGTTACATGACAGCCTCACGTGCTCTCTATTCCAATCATGCTCTGCCACGTCGACAAATCATACGCCGATTTGGTCTACAACAAAAATCGTTCCATGGTAGCGTGGGTATTTCGGAGGTGTGGCTTGGGAGAAAAATTGTCCGTTAACTATTTTTGTATTTTAGTGGAATATAAGGGTGAGCATGAGCAAGCTTGTTACAACTTACAAAAAACATTTCCTACTCCTCCTCAAGGTTAAATCAAATGGGGGTGGAGTAGGAAATGCCTTTTGTAAGTTGTAGACTCTAAAATCCCCCTCCTAGACAGCATCGTCCTGAACGTATTCAGCCACAGATTCATGAGCATCGCGGAGCAGATGGGTAGGATCCTCCAACGGACCTCTGTGAGCACGAATATTAAGGAGAGGTTGGATTTTAGTTGTGCTATTTTTGGGGAGGATGGGGGGAGGGGTTTGGTGAGTAATGCTCCGCTCCTCATATTCCGGTTCATTTGGGGGCGATGCAGGATGCGGTTCAGTATCAGTCAGTATGCGGTTTTATTAATAATAATAATTAGGGAAATTGGGAGTTTTCGGATTATTATCATTTTGAATGTCAATTTGAATTTGTCATTTAATGTAGCCCTGCGAGTTGAGAACGAAATATGGCATTGGAAAAGCTCAAAGTATGCATATGTTTTAAATTATCTAAGAACAGTCAGGGGCAGGGGTATTAGTTGTGAGTGGCATATGAAGCTGTACTACTCACGCTTTTAACGAACGTTCGTTCGAAAAATGGAATGGAGGAATAAATATTATAATTTCAGAAGTTTTTGTGAATTTATTATGACGCCCGTAGTGATTGGCGTGCTATATGTAACGTCAGACTGAGCCAATTTAAATGACTATATACATGTGGGTAATTTTATTACTTAAAAAATCACACTTTCAACCTAACCTTCCAGTAAAATCTCTTATTGAATAAATACATAAATTCGTTGTCATGAGAATGGTTTGCGGGTCATCAAAAACCAGCAAAAGTAATTTGAAAATTTGAATATGAAGTCGGATCTATGTTCTACTAACTATAGTATCAGTATGTATGATTTATATTTACGTTTAATGACGATACAAAATGCTAGCTGCAAAGCTAGACATACTATTTAGTATGGCTAAATGTTTGGAAACTAACGGTAAATCAGACAATTGCATTTGTACATAGAAACTCATCCTTTCAGTAATAATGAGTTTAAGATATTTTAGCAATCAAGTGGAATAGCATATTTCACATGATATCCTTCATCATCATCCCTCCTCAACTTGCCACAAAGACAACATCATTCCTATTTTTACTACTACACCGCGTTTCACAGTGAATCAATAATGAATCATTGCACAGTAAATTAGTTCTTTATCTCGACTATAATAATGAATAAGCACAATCAGGCACAATGCGAATGGGATTATTGCTAAAATATGGCATGATGACGAAAGCATTCCAAAACATACAAAATAACTTACAAACTTTACAAAATTGCATGAGTATTTTATAAGGGGAGATGATAAAAGATTTGCCAGTCTCCTCTTGACTTGTCAAGTAATCAATTTCTCCTGACTTAAACATTTTATTTTATTTTTAAAATCATGATCGGACTGGTGTAAATAATTTAGTTTTAATGAAGAAGATGATGATGAGATGAATGAGTAAATTCGATGCGCGTCGCTGAAAATTTAAAGTGTAACGTAAGCCAAAACAAGTTCACAATGCAGTCATTTAATTTTTTTTATTTAATTGAGCATCAAAAATAACATGAGGCTTTTATTTGGGAAGAATCGCCGATACTGGAACTTTATAACTTTTACATACAAATTACAAAAAAAAAATCTTTTAAAACCGATTGTGAGTTGTTTGAACGCATTTACGAAATGAAATTGTCTCTTGCCTCCTGTGTGAAAACTAAACTCATAATCCATGTCATTTTTAGAGAGCCTTTGTTACATTAGCACGAATGATACGTTTCTATTTCTAGCATCTTTGTGCGTTTCATTACTATTGAATCGAACAGCTAGAATGTTTTTTTTTGGCGTCACAGGTTCTAAATTCGTCTTTTGTTTAATTGTCATTATTTGATGATTTAAATTCATTGTTACAACTTGCAAATCCATCCGTGTAGGAATAAGTCGCCCTTGTTCGCATGCATGAGTATGGAGGAATGGCGTTGTAGAAGTGGTAATCGTTCAACTCGTGGCAAACTAAAGAATTCAATATTCCTAACTGTCAAGCCCCTGATAATTTCTTCAAAATTATTAGATAGTTAAGTATATTTACACGGATTTATTGTAATAACAATTACGCATTTTAACATAATGAAAATAACCTTAAGCTCCTCAGGTTGGCAAATGGTATCACATCGGTTATGTGGATCGACACAGTGGCATATTGTTTTTTTTTTTGATTCCTGCAGAAAATTCCACCTGGACTCATCGTCAGTGTTGGAGTAGGTGCCGGTGGCACAGGCTTCAGGGTGGAACTAACATATTCTCTTGTTTTTGTCTTCTTATCTAATCCTATTTACAAATTAAACTAAAATAAACCATAATTTTAACTTTATTATTGCCTAATCAATTTTATGATAAGTTCATCATCCGCAATCGGCATGCATCTCTCAATAAAAGTGACTAGGAACAGTGATTTCAAGATCAGAAGAGTTTTCATGTAGAAAATAAGCTTAGTTTGCGTGACATTTTAGAGATGTTAGTGTAATACCTAATGCTCCATTTCAAACTATCAAACTATAATATCCTCGGCTCCGTTCATCTTGATCTTAATTACGGATCAAAAGTTAATTTCATACAAAGAAATTCAGCAAGAGTGCAAATAGACGGCAGATATGTCTAAAGAACGGCAGATAACAGTCAAAAGTAAAAAATCTCAAATCCAAAAATCACCAGCTTCATTGCTTATATTTGGAACTGGATTTGGGCATTAGACATGATGTGTCGACAGAAAAACCTTCGAGTCGAAGATTGTCAATGTTGTAATTTTGATATGGTCGTCAAGTTTGGCTTATAGTTTTTTCGCATATTTTCGTATATAACTGACCCAAACGTTGCAATTGCGTGAAAATACGAGTTGTAAATAACTCGGTAATGAGTCATCCCTCAGTACAGTAATTTATTCGCTGTAAAGAATTTTGTCAAACGAATGGAATTATTGCTAACATAGGCCGCAACATGACATTATGTCGAAAATCCTAAAAATGTGTCGAATATGCTGAGATAAAAAAGCTACTTTAATTTGCTGAAACGACCTAAAGAACAATGATGTCCAGTTATTAAAAGGGTAGCATTCACACAAATATGTAATTGGAAAAAAGTATTTTATAACGGGATGGTTGTCCCGTTATAAAGGCTGTCCACGAAAATTATATAATATATATGAATGATAAATGCATCAAAAATAGTACTTCATGCATGCATGCATGCATGCATGCATGATAGTTTAGTTGTTCAAGAAAAGTCGTCGATAGTTAGGTTGTGACATAATATCCTATATACTCCTCATGAATGATGAGCAATGAATGTGATTCGTACAGAAACAATAAGGGAAATTGTAAACTTATTAATTATGCGTGCTTCTGTGAATTCCTGGCTAACTACGTCAACTCCCGTAAGGATTGACATCATTGTTGGCGGAGTGCGACTGACATACAAAGTCGACGTCTGCTTCATTGTCTGATAAACGTCTTTGAGATTTCACCGCTTCGAAATATAAATTTTCACATCTACGTTAGCTCGTCAGATCTGTTGTTAGACTGGCAATTTGGCGGGTTTTTAAGGGTGCCGCGCAAATACGGGTTATTATAAATTCATAAATCATCACGTCTGATACAAATTTTTCAAAATTAAAAGAGCGACGGGAGCTTAACATGATGATGCTTTATTGAATCACTCCCGAAACTGCTACTTCAGAAACTGCTACTCCGAAACTGCTACTTTAAAAATTTGAAAATATAAAAATGCCGAAACTGCTACTTTTAAAATCTCAATTTTTGCCCATGAAAACCAAACTTCGTGATACAAGTTGGAGGCATACCGGCAGAAAATATCATCTCCATCGGTTTTAGTATATTTTCGCGGATGATCAAGTCATGTAAAATGGCTGGGCCTTTAAATTTATGTTATGGCATGGCCCCGATTTTCTTATGGGATTTAACACACTGAAATAAAAGTAAGAGAAGAGGGGACCCTTCTTGTTGAAATTGGAAAAGTAACAGTTTCGTCCACCTTGAAAAATCCAAAAACATGAAAAAATTCCTCAAAAGTAGCAGTTTCGGAGTAGCAGTTTTGTCCGACTAAGGCTTTATTTTATTTAGGAAGAATCGCCGATAGTGTCATGTGATGATATGATGTGACATGATTACCTCCTCGTCTATCGTGCGTGGCGAACATGCTACATACAAAAGCAATATTATTGGCACAAATAGTAAACTTATTAGTTATGTCACATAACTTATGTGTGTTTCCGTGAATTCTTGGCCAGCTACGTCAATTGCAATTACCAATTAAGGTTAGCATCATCTTTGTTTAATGACGAGTGGAGCACGACTGATATGCAAATGCAACGTCAATGATAGCGCAGATATGCTCCTCTAATATGTCACGCAAGCTCGTCAAATCGGTTGTTGCATCAATGTGGTACAGATATGTTCAAATTAAAGGAGCGACATGAGCTTCATATGTCACGCAAATGAGATACATTCGTGCATGTATTACTAATTTTGGACACGAGTGAACAATTGTCTGATTTAACAATGAGCGTCATTCCAAGCAAATATCACATGTCGGATGTTGTGATCATGAAAGGTGCCGTAAACCATTCAAATGTAGCCGGTCCCAGGAACTGTGCAAACTTTATAACAAATTCGGAGCATGACCCGACCCATACTTTGAAGTTGCAGTATCTATAGTTATACGCAGCCACCAACTATACCACCTTAACAGGTATTTATGAAGTAATTATAACACGTCCGCTATATTTCGAACTTTTACGGTGACTAGTGTCTAATGAGTTGAACGTCATTTGGGTGAAATGCCGAAAATCTTTTGTTTCAGCATTTGTCATTTATTTATGATCTAGGGATAAAAAATATAAGACGAGATATGAGCATTCTACAAGACAAGTGATCACTTTAAAGTCTACAGCTGCACTCGTAACTTTCCACAGCAATTTTTTTTAAATTCTTGTTTGGGCGGTTTGGGGTACGGAGAATAAAGATTGATTTTATCCAGCACCAGTGTATTAAGATTTCTATTTGACAAGGGTAAGAGAAAACATTATTGGCCAAGGGAAATCGAGGTTCAAACGCCGTTAGTTAAAAAAAAACACGTTCAATATATTTGTGTAATTATGAAAATTATAGTTTTCAATATGTAACCTCATTTCGCATTACATTATAGAAGTAATCGAGACAACCAAGATGACCTGGTTCTTCAAGGCCTTTGTTTTCTGTACCACTGCAATCCTGGTGGGCTTCATTCTTGAAGTCTTGGGGCGTGCCAATAGCACAGTAACCATGTGTAAACGTGAATGCAAGGCAGAACCGGATGACTACTTGTGTGCTCGGTCATATCATAGAGAAAATGGCGAACCAAACGGTAAATTGCTTCCCTACTATCAATTTCTGCGGAATGAGTGCGAAAGGAAATGCTTCATGAATGGAGGTAAGATTCTATTCTACACAAATAGTAAAATATCCGAACCATGAGGATTGTCTGAGAATCTAATCAATCTAATCATACAAATCTAATCATAGCTTGTTTTATCACAGAATTCGAGAAGGTGGACATGAACCGCTGCACTGAGGCTGGTCAAAACTATACAACCTACAGATGCACTACTTACAAAATGCGTCCGTCAAGTTTCCAGAAATGTATGAGAAATGAAACAATGCAACATTAAAATATGTATTTTGAGTTGAGAATAATGTTTTTGAATAACGAATAATAACACCGGGAATTCTAAAATAAAGTCAAGAACTCAAAGATTATCTAATTTTAAAATCAAATATTGCGCGTCATTATAATTGTTAAAAGTGAACTAACACGTTTCTATAGTTTAATCATTATTGGCAAAAGTAGCAAAATTCAAATGACAAATGAAAATATGTAAATACAGATTCATCTGTTCTATAGTGTACTAATTGTACTTACTAGGCAATTTTAAAAATATTTCAAGAATCCGAATCGAGGATGTTTTAGTTACTCCTAGTTCCACAACCTTGCACTATTAAAGTTACATCATTCTTAGGTATGGGAAAATGCATGTTAAAGTGAAGATTGAGGATGATACCACCCCCTCTGACTTTTACAAATTTTTCCGAAAAAAATTACGAAACTCAAAGTTTTCGAAAATAACCGCCACAAACTAGTCATGAATAAATTTACGAGTAATTTTCACAAAAAAAAATCAACTCGTAAGTTGATTTAAAAGAATAGGCCACCCCCATGATGTTAGATTTCTTACGAGCACATATCGCAGATTCACTGCCTATTACAAAGGCCAACTTCCACTCCCCCGTTTTTGATTCAATCTGTTATGAAACCACAGATTATTGTTCAATCAGGGTCATGATGATAGTAAATAAATTGTTTCAGATTGCGAAAGCAAGAGATTAAAAAAAAATTATATCTAGTAAGTTTTCTGAAAATTATATATTATGATACATATTCCCTTAAGCAATTGCCTAAGCCCCATTTTAATTCCAATGTCTCTTAAACTAATGTCGAACATATTTTGACAGTACAGATACTCATGACATGTCACAGAATTTCACAAGTATTTTGATAAAAAAAAATATATAACAAAACCAAAATTTAACTTTTATGCTGGGACATTGACATTTTTCAAAATGCTCAGTCGCAAGACAATATTCTTCCTATTAATTATACATATAAAATTTAATACAGTATAATATGAAATATATTATTTACGTGCAAGTATTCATAACTAACTAGTTGTTAGTACTGTGGATCAAGTTGAACAACCGAAAAGGCTACCCCAATGAAGTTAAATTTCTTACGGGCATATATTTTACACATACCATTGCAAAAGGCGACTTCTAGTCCTCCTTTCTGGATTGGATACGTTGGGAAGCCCCTTGGCGTGACCATAGTACCGCCACCCGTCACCTCAAAGACAGAGATCAGATCGATTGCCACGCAGACCGCCTGCCAAATTTTAATGGGTTGGATTTCACGGAAGACATGAATTCCATTCAAAAAAATATTGAAGGCCCTTTCGTCCTTCTCGGCGGATTCATATTCGATTGTTTTTAAGTTTAGTTCGTATGTCCCGTCCTCCTCAATGGGAATGCTGTAGTTGAAACAGTGGGGTCCGGATGATTCTTCCTTTCCAGTAACGTAATGGATCCACATTTCCCTGTCCTTATCATGATAGAGCTTTTTGGGGGCCGTACCCTCATGACATAATGTGGTAGCTGTAAATATGGAAGGTTATTCAATTTTTATTTTTCTAAAACCGATTAGCAGTTGGCAGATTTAATTAACGAAATGGAAGATGATTTACCTCCTTTATGTGAAGCAAGTGTGTTAAAATTAAACTCATAGTCCATGGCATTTTTTGGGAGCCTTTGGGACATGGGAACGAAGGTGACGTTTCTGAAATCTTTATATGTCTCATTGCCATTGAAGCGAACAGCTATAATTGTTTTTTGTACGCCACATTCTCCTTCATCGTCCTTTGTATAGTTGGCATTATTCGAAGATTTATATTCATTGTTGCAAATCAGTCCACCGTAAGAATAAGTTGCCCGTGCTCGCATGCAGGACCTCGGAGGGAATACTTTGGAGAAGTGGTAATCGTCCAAATCGTGGCAAACTAAAGAACAATTCAATATTCATATAACTATCAATAACCTGATATTGTCATTCCTTCAAGATTATTAGATAGTTAAATATATGCACTCTGTTTTACTGTACTTACAATCACGCCTCTTAACACAATGATAATCACCGTAAGCTCCTCCAGGTTGGTAAATTGCGTCACATCGGTTATGTGGATCGACACAGTGGCAGATTGATTGTTTATTTTTATTCCGACAAAAAATTCCACCTGGACTCAGAGTTGGAGTAGGTCCTGGCGGCACAGGCTTCACGGTGGAACTCAATATAGATTTTGGAGTGGTCGTTGTGAGTTTCGTTGTTGTCTTCCTTGTCGTTCGGGGCGTGGTCCTCCGTGTGGAGGGGAGAGTTGCAGGGAGTGTGGGGGGTGGGGGTGGAAGAGGCATATCATTAGGTTTCAATTTAACAATATAAAATGAAGAAATAATATAGTTCGGATCGTAATCAATGCTGGGATCCCCATCCCCATAACAAAATTGAATTTCAAAGCGACCATATGGACCGATGGTTGTGGAAGGCAAGCCCGCTGGGGTAAGTTTACCGTCGGTCACATCAAACTCCGCTAGTAATTCGATGCCGTCACAAACCTTCGCCCTGTGGAGGATGTTGAACTCCCACCAAATTGTCATGCCATTCAAGCGGATGTTAAATTGCTGAAAATAATTAAATTTCACAATTTTAAATAATTTTTGCAAATGTATTTTAAAAGATTGTAATCTGCAAAAGCGATTATTATTATTATTACCCGAGGCTTGGCACCATTCCCAATTTGATTCGACCAAAATGTTTCCGCGGTGCGGACGTTAAATTCGTAACGACCGTCGGTGGCGATGCTAGTACGGGACATGATACAACTTTCCGGATCTCTTGCTTCATTCCTTCCGACAATCAAGGACGAATAGAGAATTCTATCCTCCTCAGGTATTCCGGTGACCCCTTCCATGCAATGAGAATTGTTCCAGGTTTCCACATCAATGTCTTGGCGGGTGTTGTCGTCATCCGTCCAAAAATAATTTAAATCGGCGAGATGAGTTATCTGCTTGGAGTCGTTATGCTCATGACCATGAAGATTGACGGCAATCACGACGTCCTCCAGTTCGCAGTCCCCTTCTTCATCAACTGGCGAAATGCAGGCGACACCTCCGACGGTGTAGTAGGCACTTCCTCTTCGACAAGCCGTTAAGCTTGTGTCGTTGGTGCATTCTGAAAGTATAATGCAGGGATAAATTTTAATTTGCTATTAAAATTGACCAAATCTAAAAAATAATTTCAAAAAACCGTTTCGTACTCTTTATGGGGAAGCAAGTTTTAGATGTCATGTTAAATTCACATCCCGCCATTTTACACCGAATCAAGCCAGTGTAGAATTCACATTTCTCATGGGTCTCTGTTGGATCCGGTGTG
>JAQIXQ010002196.1:0-11381 GCA_034700485.1 Pseudosinella alba | reverse complement strand
ATGGGAGCAGCAAAATCGAAGGGGGGACAATGTACCCCCTGTCCCCCCCGGTTGTACGGCCCCTGCAGGAGTACGACAGTAATTATGAAAAATTGTAGACCAAAAGATTTGTATTAAATTAGATTAAAGTAAGGAGGAAATAGAAATGACACCGTAAACATAATTTCATTTGATCATAGTTATTATTTACCTGCTTAATATATACAATAATATACAACCTAATTTGGCTTACAAGAGTTGTCACTGCCTATCCCAAAGCAATTGAATGATTTCTGTTCTGTTCCTTAATAAAGCTTGATTCACAGCCAAATAGAGTGGACTACGTCCAGATTTATCAATGACGTTCACATGTGCCCCATGTTCAATTAGCCATTTGACATTTTCCAAAGTATTTACATGTCCTAGTTTAAATGCCCAGTGGAGTGGGGTGAACCCTTTACCATCAACTGCATTTATATCCACGCCCAAGTCCACCAATAATTTCATTTTATTCAGCTCTCCAATCCCGGCTGCAGTATGAAGCAAGGTATGATTCATATAATCGAGATGTTTCGGATCCGCCCCAAGTGCAACTAGTTCCGATATCAATTCCAGACTTCTGTTTCCCAATAATGCAAAATATAAAACTGAGTCTCCATTTCCGTTAACCCCGTTAAAGTCAACACCATTCGCTTGGAGTAAAGATAAGGTGGCTGGCCTTATTTCTATGTTTAAGAGCGCCATCTGGAATGCTGTATTGTTTGCCCAAGTGTAATCCCATAAAGGCATGAGTGAAACAATTATTCCCTTCCAAAAGTTTCCGGGAATATCAAAAACATGTGTAAGGTTTTGGGAAACGAGGAAAACTGCAAGATCGTGAAATTGAGTGGGCGTGAGGTTGCTCTCGTCATCATCAACTAATCTATGGAGGAATGTATAGCCCTCCTGGTCTCTGGCAGATGACACAGCGCCTTGCTGGATTAGAAATTTGATAATTTCCACTGCAAATGTTTTGTTACTGGTCATGGCCGTCCTGTGAAGGGCCGTTTGTGACTTTGTAGTTCTCCAGTTGACATCAGTCCCATTCAACACAAGCCTTTTGATAGCGACCTCATTCCGTAGCTCAATGGCAATGAATAGCCTTGTTGTGGAATTATTGTTTGGGCTTTCCAAATCCGTTAGCTTGGGTATGGGTGTGGTGGTGGTGGTGAAGGCTGATAGAATCAAACTATTCGTTTGAGTTTCCAATAATTTAAGCCTGCAGATATGAATTGAAAATTTGAATATGTTAGTGATTTCATAGAAAGACAATCATTAACCACGTATTAGTTAACTACATGATTGGAAGGGTAACCACTTACTCGGCTTGCAATAACATCAGACTAATCCCCTGCTTTACAGGAAAATCTTCCCTCTCAGCAACCTCCCCCCTTGGGGTTCGCCCGTAATCATTGTTTATCAGAACATTTGCCCCATTTTCAATTAAAATCTGGATAACTTGCAAAGTATTGTGCTTCCCAAATAGAACAACTCGATGGAGTGGAGTGTCCCCGTTAGCATCTATGGAATTCACATCTAAACCCAAGTTTAAAAAATATTTCAGCCCGCTGACGTGCCCTCTTTCAGCCGTGAGATGAAGCAAGCTGGAATTTTCCTTGTTCGGCTCTCTCCAGTTTGCTCCAAATGATACAAGGGCGGCAATAAGTCGGGCACTCCTTTCTCCGAAAACCGAACTTGCTAATATGGATTGCCCATTACAGGGAAGCAAGTTGAAGTCGACTCCATTCCCATGAAGGAGGGACAGGGTGTGATTCTCAATCTCAATGTTCCCCGCCGCTACATTCAATGGGGTAGATTCGTGATCAAACCCGGGCGTGTTAAATAAGGCAGACATTTTTTTTGAAATGAGGTAGGCGGAGATATCGTGAAACTGGGAGGGTGTAAGCCTGGTTCCACCAGCAACCAAGTTGTGAAGGAATGTTCGGTTTTTTTCGTCCATTGCATAAACGTCAGCACCGCTTTCAATAAGGTGCTTTGCAATTTTTAGGCAGTGGCTGAGGTCACTATTGCTACAATAGGTGGATCTGAATAGTGGCGTCTCCATCTTATCATTTCGCATATTGACATCCGCCCCGGATTTAATTAGAACTTTTACGGCTTCCTCATTTTCAATTACGTCAAATAGTGTTTTACTCATCTGCTCAGCGACCCTAATGAATAAGCAGTAATAGTTAATTACATTTTAATTGGACAAAATGTATATTTCGCCTCAATAATTATTAAGTGTTTCCATATTATAAGCTAACGACAGGTTGATGCTTCCCGCGTAGCGGGAGCAAGTTATCTATAATCGTTCTTAGATCTCATAGTGAACGGTATGTTACTTACTCTCTTTCAGCGAGAAATTTGAGTACTTCATCCTTATCAACCAAGTTGTTCCTCATTTTTGCAATATCCAACGGTGATTTTTTGTCAATGTTCCTACCAGTAGTTTTTGCTCCATTGGCAATTAATAGTTCGGCTACTTTCAGAACATTATCCTCGCCAAATAAAATTGCATGGTGGAGGGGAGTGTTCCCATACCTATCTTGGATGTCCAGATCCAACCCCATTTTTATCAGAAATTTGATCCCATCAATATGCCCCACCACAACCGCATTATAAAATATATTCCGTCCATAATCATTTAAATGCCTCCAATCCACACCTAGTTCAACGAGAGCGGCTAAATGTTTGGTGGTCCGTTTCCCAATAAGTGCATACATAAGTATATTATCTCCAGCTTTGCTGGGAATGTTGAAGTCAACTCCATTCCCGTAAAGCAGTTTCAGGGTGCGATTCTCAACCTCCATGTTTTTTATTGCCGTGTGGAATAGAATCTGATTGCTAGACCATCCCGCCATAACAAAGAGATTGGAATTGCTCTGATTTTTTGAAATGAGATATTCTGAAATATCATGAAACTGGGAGGGGGTAAGCGTAGATCGGTCTGATACCAGAACATGTAGAAATGTTAGGTTATTGTCTCTTGCGTGGACATTGGCGCCATGATCAATGAGGAGCTTTATGAATCTCAGACCGACCGCTTTATCCTTACCCCTTGCCGCCCTAATAATTGGGGTTTCCTTATCCCCATTCCGCTCATTTACACCCGCATCGAATTGAAGGAGAACGGTAGCAGATTGAAGATCCTGTTGGTGGATCAAGTTGAATAGTTTCTGACCCAATAATTTGTCCTTTGGATATCTTCTATTAATCCGTTCCACATTCGAATTTTCAATGGTGGATGATTCATTGTTTTCATTTTTATCTTCAGCTATATTGTTAGTAATCAGCTTCGGCTCCGTTGTTGGCACTGTCCGGGATTCTTGTTGGAAGGGTTTCGATCCTGAGAAAACACATAATTCTTCGAATTAATAATAATGAGGTCAACGTATAAAATTCCAAATTATATTTGAATGTACAAATCGAGTCAGGTTGACTCAAAAATAGAAATTTTGAACATTAAAGACTCCGCCATTTTATATGGAGTCATTCTTTGCGACAAATTAGACCACTAATGTTTCATTGCATGCGAGCATATTACCTTCCAACTCTGCTGTTGAGTTATAAAACAAACTAGTTTTCTGCTGTTGGTTTGACTTTTGCTTATCCAAGTCGCTCATATAGCCATTGTAATTAATTACTGCCCTGTAAAAAATTTAAAAAAAGTTGAGTAAGGTTCGATGAAAATTGCTACCTAGGTTATATGATTGTAATTATAAATAATAATTCTATTGAATTGTACATAAAAAGTATAACCGCAAGTGTCAGAACCAAGAGGGCGAATCCTAATGACCAGAATTTTACTGAGTATGGATAGCCCCTTGCTGCAGTCGGAGATGGGTGGCTGGCACCGCTGCTTTCATTAATGAGATTGCTAATCGGAGAAGTCTGAAGAGTTTTATGGGATACATCCAAGTCTACTAAAATAATAACTGATCAATTATTTTGTTCGCATTTCGAATGTATTTATATTGTTACATGTAATAAATGATTTTAATAGATACTATTACCAGTACACTCTTGCGCAGTAGAAACATGCGGTGCAGTTAGCCGTAAAGTATTTGTCAACTCAGAGAAAGTCGGTCGTCTCTCCGGATTCGTGGCCTAGCAACGGATCATTACCGAATATATTTCATTCTGACTGTAGATTGGTTCCTCCAGTCGAAGTCCCCTGTCCAATTTGGTTGCAAAGTTGAAATCAAAAGATAGTCCCGGATAGGGCTCATCTCCCAGGGAATATATTTCCCAAAGGAGGACACCAAAGCTCCAAACATCCGACTTCTCTGTGAACTCGGATTTGCGGAGGGATTCCGGTGCCATCCAACGCCAGGGAAGTGGCGCCTGTTCCTTCTTTACATATGTTTGATGGTCATACAATCGCCGAGATAATCCGAAATCAGTAATTTTTGCATGCTTGTCTGCTGTTAATAATATGTTTCGAGAGGCAATATCCAAGTGGACAATCTGCAAAAAAAAACATGCCACTAATTAAATAGAATTGATCAGTTACTCACCCGTGAAAACAGGACATGTAACAATTTTTGTATGTGGTACATGTTTGGAGGCGATGAACTCCATTCCATTTGCTATCTCGCGTGACCATCGACTCATGTCACGGGTTAGTGACTCATCAAGTGTTGTTCCTTCCTGAATATTAATGAATTCGTTGATGGATTCCTGAGAGGCACCTGTGTCACCCAATTGGACAGTTGCGTAAAAAGCTCTCTGCTTACTTATATATTTTTCTAGAGAACCCAGAGTGCAAAGTTCAAGAAAGACAAACGCCTTGCCCATCTTTAGCTCCGCGGTATATGCCCCTATTAATTCAACAATGTGTGGATGCTTTCCCAAATATGCCAATATCTTAATCTCAAATAGGAGTGCCCTGAGTGCCGTTCGTGGACAGGGCACCTTCGTCATTTTCACCGCTACCTCCTTACTTTCCTCCCCATCTTTATTTGTCGTTCCCAGGCACACATTTCCAAAGGCCCCTGATCCAAGTAGCGCTGTTTCCTTGACAATAAAGCACTTTTTGGGAAGTTCAAAAAGGGCCTTTGGATAGGCTCCTGCAATCCCCTCCAAATTAGGATGTCCACCACCATTGAAAAATCGGTCAATCTCCTCCATTGTCAAGTAATTTGACTTCCTTCGGATTTCGAAATAACAAATAGTAGACACTATGGCCACAATTAGCAGAATCGGAAAGGTGATAGCGGAAATCTCCAAAAGGGTTAATGGTGACGATAGCGTAACCCTCCGGGAAAGTTCTTCCTCAGCATATCGCTTTGCGGCTGAAGCAGAATGAATACCACCCCGTCATATTACAGTTGTACGAGACACACAACTAATAATAATTTTCGTATTCAAATAAATAAATAGAGCTACCTTGTTTCTTATCCTCAAACATGAAGTCACTCACAGATTGCGGAAATGTATCATTCTCCAACAGCTTCCACCATCCATGAGTAGTCCCTTCGGGGTCATCAAAGGCAGAGGAAAAAACAACGGTTGAGTTAGTGGAAAGAGCAAACTCATTCATTTCCTCCCAGAATTTTACAAATTCCACCAGTTCCCGAAGATCCGCATGGTCAGAAAGCGGCCACTCCGTTATAAATGAGATTTGTATGTCTTCCTCCCAACCCCAAAAATATAGTTCCATTTCCTTTTTGCAATTGCTGAGCATAGCAATATACCATGGAAGAAGCCTGTCCACGCCCAATATTGTTTGCTGATGAGGAATGGGTGCAGAAATGTATAGTATTTTTGCTCTACTACGGACAGAGTTCAGAGTGTACCTGGATAGTTTCATAGCATCTGGCAGGTTAGCACGCTCCAAGCAAACTGTTGCATTGAGCTGGAGTCCAAAACCGAAACTGGGATACTCTCCCATGACCCTCGCAATTGTTACCATGCTATCCACGAGAAAATCTTTATTGAAAGTGGATGGAACATAGATTAACTGCTTTACCACATTGGGAAATGTTTTATTGACTTCTCGGGTGATTACTGTAGCAGCCATAAATACCGATGTCTCGTTGAATGTGATAAATAGGTCCATGGTTTGTCCAGTGGCATTAGTACTTCCATTTACATTGAGTTCTGCTACAATTACAGGTATCCCAACGACCCATTTCTGTCATCATGTTGTACTCCTGTTGCGGATAGAAATATCTTGGAAAACTTTGTCGAAATCTGTTGAACAAATACGTTAAAACTAGGAAAGCTGTGCATGTTTGGTTTTCCAATGCGGTATCTCAAAACATGTGGATTGAAAACCACTCCAACGTTATCTCGGCTAAATTGGGTTTCTTGTTGGTGATATGACAATTTCGCAACAATGGACTCCTCAACATTCTGCATATCATTTAGGGAAAACTTATCTTCAAATATGAATTGGGTTGGATGGAGATAAGAACTATTTCTCAGGAGTCTCTACCATCCATTCGTCATCATCTTCCCCTCTTGAGCAAATGGGGTGTCGAAGGCTTGGAGAAAAATTACGGGTGTCTTGGACTTTGCAGCCCAGACATTCATCCTTCTCCAGAAATCAACCAGTGGAGAATATTTTACAACACCGTTCCCACTCGTATCTGGCCAGGTTGTAACTAAACCTACTTCCGAGCTATTTGTGACGCTCCAGAGTGCATTCCGGTATTGGCTAAAGAGTTTGATTACAGTATCCACATATGGGATTGCCAAAGTTCCCGAAATGTTTACATTTGCGGAAAAGTACACCGTTCCAAGGTAGTCAATGTCCTTCTGTAAATGATGTTCCCAGATAGATCTCAAGGAGAGGACTGAGGTGTCCATGTTTATCTGTAGCCCCACCTTGACCTTTGTGTGCCGGGATAGGATATCCTCTTTGTGAAAAAATTGACGGAACAGAGCATAATTTTGATACGCCTCTACCGTCCCGTTCCGCATCTCTAGTAGTACAGATTTTACCGTGCCTGGGAAGATGGAGTGGGCTCTGGCTATCTTTTTCCGAATGAGCTGAACTTGTTCCTGTAGAGCTGTTATGTTCTTCCAGTTATAAACTTTGCACAAGACGATCAGTTTGATAAAACCATGTGATGTAGTACGAGAAGCTTTGCTTATCCGAGCATTTTCATTTGCAACGGTTTCCAGTAGTAAGAGGTTAGTGTTGTCTTGAGCTGTGTCGGTATTTTGAACATTACTTATCTTTTTTGTTTGTACAACATTTGATATTCCAACGACATTGTCGTTAAGAAAGCTTACAATTAGCAAGATAGACAGGATCTGTCTGAAGCTTAAATTATGTAATTGCCGATCGAGCTATTTTATTGTATCAATTCTTCTCATATCACCTTTATATTATTTTATGTAACTAGCTTACTTGATATAACGGGAATGTGGACAGGGATCATGATTTGTTCAAATTCCGTATAAATCTTATTTACGAAGGCAGTCCGTCCAGATTCATCTAATGTTTGTGGGAGTAGGTTGTCCCGCATGAAACTGTCAGGGTCAAAGTATATGCCAGTGTAATTCCGGTGAAAACTGTTGGCTGCATCCTAGTTGATCAAAAATTATTGTGATGGTTAGGCATGTCAAGGAGCCGTGGTATGTATGCTTCTTTACAAAATTTAATTGCCAAGTTTCATGTATCCATTACCTGAACGTCTTTGCTAATTGACGATCCGCAACATTGTTCAAAATGATGCTGGAGTACAAACAAAACAAAGTAGATGAAATATGGGATTTTCTTACTTCTCCCCATCATGCTTCGCTGTCATATTCTTCAGAATTACAAAATTATTATAGCTATATGGTTGGTAAAAGTAAATGAGTGCAAAGAACCGCATTCCTTCCTTCATGGACGAAAGTTGTATGTGAACTGAATCCTCTCCAGTTCTCCGTTATCATACTGCTGCATGATAACATTATTATCAGTCATTTGCTAAATGAGCAGCACATCGAATAATCCATGTTATTTTGTTTTGCTAGCCACGATGAGGAGACTAATATGAAATGACGATATAAAATCTCCAAAATTCTTAAAATGCTCAAAGCAATTAAAATGTCTACAGTTTTCATTTCTATGTTAGAATACCCCGTAATAGTTTACTATGTACTAGTATGTACCCAATTAAGCGCATATTTTCCCAAATAATTAAAATATATCGTGGCTGATAAGCCGGGATTGTTAGATAATAACATTATGAAGCAAGTTTATCATCTCTAGTGGCTTCCTGTTCTTCATGTTGGTGATACTTCGCAAATAGTTCCTAACAAAGGGACGATTGGACGGATGTGATAACGAGTTAATTATGCAAGATATTTATTTTGCTATTGGGCAGGGGATTTGTAATATCTTACGGAGTTGTGCAATTTATTTGCGCTGTAGGGGGTGAAAACTGCGAATATGATCAAATTATAATTAATTCTTGATATTTGAGGTTGGGGGAAATGGTGATAGCAAGTATAATTACGTAGCATGTCCAACCACTTTTATATTACATCGTCTCCGTATGCGAATATGTATATGAATTTGATTTAATGAGTATGTTATCGTGACTATTGTCACCCTTCACTCATGAAATTAATATAGTCTCGTGTTGAAAACAGAAATGAAATTGAAAAGGCGTGTTTGGGTTAGCTCGAAGGGTGGATATATTGCTATTTATATCAATGATATAATTGTATAGTAATTGTTATAAAAATATGTACTTTTACCAACCCAACCACAGTTTCCTGTTCCACAGCAACAGCGGCATATGTAAATAGTGTCACCAGCAAATGGGCAAAAGCCGTAAATAGAAATAAGGATCCTGTTTATATAACTGCAATTTAATGATTTTTTATGCCAACAAACTAATGTTTTCTCTTTTATGTAACTTCAATGAGATCACTTTAGGTAAAAGCATGTATACGTTCAAAGTTAGACACATTTTAATATTGAAATGCTTTATTATGTCTACTCTACACTTTTGCATGACAGTTTTGCTATCATTGCTATAAAAAATACTTAATGCGTTGAATGTATTATATTGGGATAGAGCTGAGCTATGGAATAAGTTACCGTCCAATCTACGTGAATTGAAGTCGATTGTATCGTTTAAAAAAGGTTTAAATAAGCTATGGTCAGGGTAGAACAAATCGTAAAAATCAATTATTCTTCAAAAATTGTTCTTTAAAATTGTATTGTATTATTTTTAATTACATAATAAGTCTAGTTAGAAGTATCGTTTTACTTAATCGGTATGTCTAATTGTAATTTTATTGTATTTCTTCGGGTGAACGGAGGAAGAGCCTATTGTATGGATTCCGTTTACTCATGTATTTCTTGTCAATGTATTAATGTCCAGTACGTGAAATAAATAATAATAATAATAATAATATTGGGATTATATCATAGGCTGTCTAAAAAAAATGTGTCATGATGCCCCGTCAGATTTCGTTTTTCATAAACTCTGAATCATTTTGTTTAACCTAGCCTGCATTTAGTAGTTGCATATTTAACAGTATGCAACTTTCCTTACTTTCCTTTATATAACCTTTCTATATTTCTAAGAATGCTTCGGACCATATGCATAGATGAATTGCAGTCATTGTTTGGTAATTCAAGTTCAAGTTAATTGGTTAGACCCAAACCCCATCCGTAGTTTTATTCGTAATCATATTCATATTCCTTTCCTGGAAGGAGGAAGTTCATATGAGAAAACAACCGACTAGGAAACTTAAATGCAGAAAACAGTTTCCCTTAAAGGAAGAGTAATTTAAATTAAAATATATTAATTCCTGTAAATTAAACCAAAATAACCATACGGGTAACAAATTGGTTTCTATCATATTATGCACTTTTGACTGGGAATATTTAATTCAAGATTGTGAGTTTAACTTGGTTGGATTACGTTACAAATACATTGCTTAGGATAAAATTGGAACTGCCTGGGGAAGTTGCTGTTTGATGCTGCCACATGATTTCTTTAATTTTTGATGTTGACTCTAGTAAACTGCGTTATCCCTTGCCGTTCGTGGTTTGCATGACATCCGCTTTCCTTCTTGTTCCAATATTGAGCTGAGATATATCAGCCCATCCCATTGTCGGGGAACATTCAGTGACATGAGTTATGCATTCTTTCAGGAAGGTTTAAGGAGATAACTTCCGCTAACTATTCTTTCATTGCACTTTGACTTGATAAGATCATCCGCACGTCTCCTGAATCCGAATCAGACTTAATTTATCTCGATTCGTAGTCATCACTCATAGTTTATGATTTCATAGTAACTGAGATGTTTTGTCTTTGATACAGATAATATAAGACTACAAAATGGGGTCACGTGAGAAACTAAGGTATTTACCATATTTACTTTGGATAGTACTGTCTTATCATTTTGGAGTAAGTTCTGGAACATCATTGGCCAAGGAAGGAAAGGTAAAAAATATATAAGAATCCCATGACTTATAAAAATGAACCGAAGTAATGTTTTCCTAGCAATAATCAGCATTAAATTTCAAACAGGGCTTAGCAATCAAGTTTAGCAGGAATTATGCTGGGGTGTACTTTGACCCAGTGGATTTCATGCGACATAATGGACTGCGACAACTTTTGGATGAATCTGGGTTGGCCGCACTTGTCAAAAAAATTCATTCGCGGTTTGACCAAATCATGATTCCTTTCCACATTCCACCTACACCAGGTAAATTTGCAATGCATATAGTTCGAGATATTCTATGATTGACTGGAAATGATTTATAAAATACAATTACAGCCCAAGGATCAAGTAACGTCTTACTTCCGGAAACTGTGGCAAAAGAAAATGCACGGCTTGGCAAAACTACTCAAAAAAAGTCAATGAAATTAATTATCCTATGCAAAGTTCACAACTGGGGAAACATAAAAAGCATCCAAGAACAGATCCAACAACTTCGAGAGGTGACCAACATGGCCAACTCCATATTCCCCAGTACCGTGTTATCTGTCATTCTGGAGATCGGAAATGGGACAAATGACGCTTATCAAAATTATGCCATGTTTCGTCAATTTTTCCACTATCAGGACGGTGCCTATCAACCCATTGGGGTCAAGGTTGGCCTACAAATTGACATTGAAACATCCTCATCCGCCTTAGAAAAGCTCTGGAAAGATAATTTACATGATGACCCTGACTCCGTTTACATCTCCAAATATGTATATAGGGATGATTCGGGATCTTCTGCAACAACATATGTGGACACCTTGAAAAAACAATTTGGACAATATCATAAACTTGTCAGAAGCTTGAGAAATATAACCGAAATAGTTCTCATGACATCATGGCCAGATACGAGTGTGAGAAATCGAGGGAAATTTTCTGAATTGGTGAACTTCTGGGATAATATGAATGCCTGG
>JAQIXQ010002195.1:0-11381 GCA_034700485.1 Pseudosinella alba | reverse complement strand
TCTGCAATGAATAGATTTTCTGACTCGGGTCTTCATGCCAAATCTGCTGCTCGTGCACCATCTCCGGCTGGGGGTGCCCTGGCGGAATCAGCAAGTTTCGACGCGGTGGGATCAGCCGGACCATCCGGTGTTGAAGTTCGGGAAAGGTCATTCTTCCCAGAGACATGGATATGGGAAGACCACGATAACACGGAGGGTTCCATCACTGTAGAGAAAACTGTCCCTGATACAATCACATCCTGGCTGATTAGTGCCTTCCAAGTGGATTCCGCACATGGACTGGGATTATCAAGAGAACCTTCCAATATAACTGTATTCAGACCATTCTTCATTGCTCTGAACCTCCCCTACTCGGTTGTCAAGGGTGAGGTCCTCCTCCTCCAAGTTCTGGTGCATAATTACATGGAGAACAGCGTCAAGGCTACCGTGACCTTGGATAATCATGAGGACGCCTTCAAATTCCTGGATGCTGAGGACACCTTTGACAAGCTGGACAAAAAGGTGAAGATCAAAGCAGGTGGAATTGTTTCGGTTGTCTTTCCAATCATGCCAATCAAGTTTGGTATAATTACCTTCAAAATCAAAGCTGTGACAAAGCAAGCTGGTGACGCCATCAGCCAGACATTGATTGTGAAGCCACCTGGGATAAAGCACACTCAGAATTCTGCCGTTCTGGTGAACCTGTTAAATAGCGACACCTTCAAGGCGAGGAAAATCTCTGCAAAATTTCCGAAGCAGAGGGTCCCTGACGCTGACTTTCTGAAGGTCCAGGTTATCGGAGATGTCTTGGGTGGGGCCCTGAATAATTTGGATCAACTAATCAAGCTACCCACCGGATGCGCGGAACAAAACATGCTTAACTTTGTTCCCGACGTGGTTATCCTGGACTACCTCCATGTCTCCGGTCAGCTTCTACCCGAGATCGAAGCCAAAGCCAAGCGGTATCTAGAGTCGGGTTATCAGCGACAGTTAAGCTACATGAGATATGATGGTTCATACTCAGCATTCGGGAATTCTGACCAGATGGGTTCCACCTGGCTAACTGCTTACGTCACTCGAGCTTTCATTCAAGCCAAGCGACATGTCCACATCGATGACCAGGTCATCCTCAAGTCCCTCAGATTCCTGATGGGTCAGCAAAATGACAACGGAAGTTTCAGCGAGGAAGGCTTCGTAATTTATCAGCACCTCCAAGGTGGCGCCAAGGGAGGAAAAAACCTTCTAGCGATAACTGCTTATGCCATACTGTCAATTGCTGAAGCATGCAAGGCAAACATTACAGTGGAAGGCTTTACTCGTCACTATGGACAAGCTCCCAAAAATCTGAAGCAGGTTATGTCCTCCGGGGTGGAATATTTAATAAAGGAAACTTCCGGTTCACAGACTCCCTTGACGGATGTCTACACAATGAACTTGATCACCTACCTACTCCACTACATCAACCATGCCAAGAAAGACCATTACTTCCAGATGATTGAGGGCTTCTCTAAGGTCAACCCGGAAAATGGAACCATTCACTGGAAACAAATTCAGAAACAAGAGGCCTCCCAACCATGGTCAAGGTATCCATATATGATTTGGCAGCCTCAAGTTGCCCCAGCCACTGTAGAGATGACTGCATATGGACTGCTCACTTATCTTCTCCGTGGCCATGATAAGCTCTCGGAGGCCATCTCCATCGCAAAATGGCTGATTCGACAAAGGAATTCATATGGAGGCTTCATGTCCTCCCAGGATACCGTCATGGGTATCACCGCATTGTCCAAATTCGCCGAGGCCATCAACACAAAAGAGAATCTGGAAGCGGATATCAGAGTTCAGTTATCATTTGGAGAGGATGATAAGTACAACTTCTACATTGGACAGGAGAACCGAACCGTTTTGCAGGAATATCTTCTTCCCCCGAATACTAAAAGCGTCTCCATTAAAGGAAGTGGAAAGGGGACGGCCTTGGCTCAACTCACATGGACATATTATGTTGAGGTGGTGGACTTATCCCCAGCATTCCATTTGGAGGCCGAGTTGGAGGAACGTGACAATGGAAGGAACCTTGACATGAAGATTGAGTTTAATTACAACCGAACGGGGCAATCCAACATGGCCATTTTGGAAGCCAGCACACCATCGGGATATGCATTTGATCAGGAGGAGTTGGAATTGTTGAAGCAGCAGAAGGTGTTCAAGCGATATGAGCTGGAGAATAAAGATTCCAAATTGCAGCTATACTTTGAGTCTGTGGATCAGAACATGAAGACGTTAAACCTCAAGGTAATTGAAATTTACTTCATATTGAAGGTTGTTAATCAGAGCAAACTATTTTGCATATTACTAAACATATTGATAATTTTTTTAATTTAATTCCAGGCTTATCGGATCTACCTGGTTGCCAAGCATAGCAAGGGAGTTGTGAAAATGTATGATTATTACGATAACACCCAAACAGCCCAGTTCATCTATGACGTTCCAGTTATCTCTATTTGTGATATTTGTAATGTGGAAAAGTCCTGTGAACTTGAGGAATGTAAATCATAAAATAAAGTTGAGCACTGAGAACTGTACTTATAAAAGGACAAGAATTGGACATTGTTAACGTGTAACTTACGATTAGTAGAAATATAAATAATTATATCAATAACAGTTAATACAATTTAATAGAAAAGTCCTTCGTTATAGCGAGACATTTTCTTTGGGAAATTTAAAATAAAGAACTTTTCAGATTATAATGAGCATATTTTGGTCCACTGTACTCTAAGCCACTGTGATAATTACCATAAAAGTATCAATCATATCATCATACTTTTCGTTAAATCAGTAACACTGTTAACACCATGCCATGACAATTAAAAGTCATTTGACATTCCATATTATGTCAACTTGACAGGTTCAGTTTTCTAGGATTATGGGGTGATAAGAGCTTTCATATTTGTCTTTAAATAGACTCGATTCCTTGGAATCTTTTTTATGACCTGCCTTGTCCTTGAACTTCATACCTCTATTATATTACTTTAACACTTTATGAAGGAGGGAAGTACTCTATAAAGTGCCTTGTGTATTTTACATTTCATAATCTATCCATTCATTTTCAATTTGCATGCGTCAACTACCTCATGAAACGTTTCTAGTTGATCGTAATGGCAATAATTTAATAATACTTTCATCCGCGATTTGTTTCAAGATAATTTTTGAGTGGACGTAGAGTACCATTTCATAATACCAGCAATTACATTAGCAATGACAAATATTATCAGATTCCTTCCATTCACAATCAATATAGCTACAAACGATGACACAATACGTCATTTACCGCATCGTAAGCAGAATGTTGATGAATGAAATGTAGATTAATATGCATTATTAGAATATACGATCCGAAACCGTAAAAATAACTTGCTCCAGCCATAATCGGTGATTTAAGACGCCCATGTGGAATTTTTGAAGCATTTAACGAGGACCTTCTCCGTAGCGGCGTGACATATTTCTATGATATATGTATACCTGCAATTGTAAAATGCTATCGAACGATACGCAATTTGTCATTTATTGCCGTAAAATATTGACATTGACCTGCTGGACAACGGTGCTATATAAAAACGTTCCAAATTAGTGTTAGAAAACTGTTGAAAACCCGTGTTCGAAAAGAGTATTCGAAAATACTGTGCGAAAATACTATTCCAAAACAGTGTTCGAAAAACGTTTGAGAAACAGTGTTCGAAAAAACGTTTGAAAACAGTGTTCGAGAAACAGTGTTCGAAAAACGTTCGGAACTGTGTTCGAGAAACAGTGTTCGAAAAACGTACGGAAACAATGTTCGAGAAACAGTGTTCGAAAAACGTTCGAAAAACAGTGTTCGAAAACATTCGGAAACAATGTTCGAGAAACAGGGGTCCAAAAACAGTGTTCGAAAAACAGTGTTCGAAAACATTCGGAAACAATGTTCGAGAAACAGGGGTCCAAAAACAGTGTTCGAAAAATGGTCGGAAACAGAGTTCGAGAAATAGTGTTCGAAAAACGTTCGAAAAACAGTGTTCGAAAACATTCGGAAACAATGTTCGAGAAACAGGGGTCCAAAAACAGTGTTCGAAAAACAGTGTTCGAAAACATTCGGAAACAATGTTCGAGAAACAGGGGTCCAAAAACAGTGTTCGAAAAATGGTCGGAAACAGAGTTCGAGAAATAGTGTTCGAAAAACGTTCGAAAATTGTGTTCGAAAACCCGTGTTCAAAAAACGTTCGAAAAACAGTGTTCGAAAAACGTTCGAAAACAGTGTTCCTGAAACAGTGTTCCTGAAACAGTGTTCGAAAAACAGTGTTCCAAAACAGTGTTCGAAAACAGTGTTCGAAAAACTTCGAAAAATGTTCGAAAAACTGTTCGAAAAACGTTCGGTAACAGAGTTCGAGAAATAGTGTTCGAAAAACGTTCGAAAACAGTGTTCGAAAAACGTTCGAAAACAGTGTTCGAAAAACGTTTGAAAACAGTGCGCGGGAATCGTTCGAAAATAGTGTTCGAAAATTGTAATTTTGCTCAATGGTATGCCGTATTACATATATATTCTATTGTAAACTTCACATTGGAGCCTGTTACTGTTATTCAATCCCATCTTCGAACTTAACCTGACATTTATCCCTATCTATCCGCTGCTGAAAGCAAAATTTAAAACAGCGATCTTGTTCTCAAATAATCGTGCAAACATGCAGACTGAGCGAAAACTTCTCATGAACAATTTGAATAACTTGAACTTTGTCGCAAAGTTAATAATGATCCCCCAGAAGCTAGTAACTTCTTTGCGTGTCCGATAATTAACTATGTATTTAGACAGGTTTGCTCGAGGACATTTTTTTGGATGAATCAAACGAATGTTTATTTCCGTCATTGGGATTGCGCATTAGAATGCATAATGACGCACCAAAAATCAGAAACTATCAATATCGTTTGCGCAATAAGCTCACAGCTCATTAAGTTGTTTTTATCTAACTAGCATCATAATTTGTCTAGGGCTTCTCCATAGCATTGTTCATTTATTAGTCGAAGATGGACAAAATACAAAACACAGCTTAATTATTCAGTGTTCCTAAATATTAAGTGTTTCTCTCAAAATGGCAAAGTTTTTGCTTTGTTTATTCCTTCTCCCATTTCTACTTAATCTGCAATTATCATGCAATTGCGAATTTACCTTCACGTCCGTCGCTCCAATAAGAATCATCCCGGGATCACCCTACCGAATCAGCACCACTTTGGAGAGTGTGACCGAATCCTCCGCCCCAGTCACATTTAAATATAAACTTACCTCAACCTCCATCCAAAATATCCTTCAAAATGAGACGATAGTCAGTTCAGAAATTATTGAGTTATCGGAGCCAGGCAACAAGGTCACGATCCTGATGGTCAAACCAGAATTCTTAAAAGGTCACGTTCACGAGTCATACAACCTGGTCGTCACCGCAACCGGCGCTGAGGGGAAGGTGGAACATGACCAGATTCAGGTTTCCAAGGATGTCCGGGACACCTCCATCCTCATCCAGACAGATAAGCCGATTTACAAGCCCGGGGAAACTGTCAAGTTCCGAGTGTTACTGCTCAACAGATTCCTCCAGCCATTTGGAGAGGATAAGAAGGTGGAAGTTACCATCTCGGATCCGATGGGGAACGTGATCAAGCTGTGGAAGTCCAAAGTGATCCCAGGTGGGAAAGGCTTCATCTCGGAACAACTTGAATTATCGAAGGAACCCAACCTGGGCCACTGGAGCATTCGAGTTCAGCAGGAAAAGGAACACGACCAAGAGCACCACTCCTTCTCGGTGGAGGAATACGTCCTCCCCAAATACAAGGTGGAGATCAACCTCTCCCCAAAGTTCATCACTTACAATGACAGCAAGTTCACCGCAGAGGTGTCCGCCATGTACAGCTATGGCAAGCCTGTCCCCGGGGAATGCACCATCCATCTAAGTGACCCCAGCAGTTACCACTATTATCATCATTACCCTTACCGAGGCAAACGAGGGGCAATGAGAATCCTGCCCTATCCATACCACCCACCCCAACACCAAAATCTTGCTCCTCCAGGAATCACCAAGACATCCAAGTTGGAGGAGGGGAAGGGCATCGCCAAAATTGAATTCGACCCCAAAACTGAACTGAACGTCATCCAACAACACGTAAACAAGTGGGGGAAGGACTTCAATCTATTTACCTCATGCAAGGATAAAGCTTCCGGAAACGTGCGGAATGCCACTCAGACAATCCGGATGTACGAGTTCCCATACAAGATCGAGATGGTCAAACAACCCAATCATATCACGCCAGGATTTCCTTTCAATATCACGATCAAGGTGGTGGACCATGACAACAAGCCCATCCAAGATGAGAGGGAGGACGCCCTTAAAATTACACATAGCTTTGGGGATGATGGAGAAATGACAACTTCGATCCCTCCAAATGGCCTGGTTCACCTGTCGTTTATGGCGTCGCCCAATCCAAAGGTCTGCTATGAGTCCCTGGACGTCACATATAAATTGCTCAAGGAACAGTTGTGGCTCTCGGGGAAGCAGATATCCCCAACTGGGAGTTACATGCAGACCAAATTGCTGACGGAGAACCCAGTGGAGGGTCAGCCTATCCAGGTCAATGTCAAAACTAGCAAGCTCTACCAGGCCATAAATGTGTTCTTGATAAGCCGCGGGATCAATCTTCACTCAGAGGTAATTACAGGGAATGAGGGCAAAGAACAGGTAATTAGTGTCAAATTGCCCCCAAAGTCATCCCCAAACGCGAAGCTATTCATTTACGTCGTCTTCAACGACCATAATATCGTCTCGGATAATTTGGAGCTGAAAGTAAAACCGGATGAGAAGGATTGCCTGGAGATATCCATGTCAGAAAAGATTGCGGAGCCTGGACACAATATCTCGATCAGTTTGAAGGGACGCCCAAATTCAATCATTGCGCTGAGGGCGGTGGACCAGTCCGTTTTGCTTCTGAGGAAGGATGACGACCTCACTTTGGAAAAGCTGAGTAGGGTCGGCGACCGCTTCTACGCAGGGGGATATGGCTATCACTGGGGAATGGGTCAGGTGTTCCAGCATTTTATTCAGAATGGACTGGGGCTCATGACAAATATCAAGATTGACAGAGGTCATATGCCAATCCATTTCCCTCAGCCAGTCCCGATGATGGACATGGCCGTTGCGGGTATGGCCATGCCTGGAATGGCGGCCAGAAGTTCCTTTGCTGACCATGCCATTGCTGCTAGTCATGCGCCCATGGCTCCTATGGCTACCGAAGCAGCAGGCTTTAGCATGGCAGGGGCAGGTGGAGCTGGACCGGAAGTGAGGGTCAGATCATTCTTTCCGGAGACATGGATATGGGAAGACCTCGAGAACAAGGAAGGTTCCATCACTTTGGAGAAGACGGTGCCAGACACAATCACATCCTGGTTGATTAGCGCATTCCAAGTAGATCCAAAGCATGGTCTGGGATTATCACGGGAGCCAGCCAACATAACTGTATTCAGACCTTTCTTCATTGCTCTGAACCTCCCCTACTCGGTTGTCAAGGGTGAGCTCCTCCTCCTTCAAGTTCTGGTACACAATTACATGGAGAAGAGTGTCAAGGCCACGGTGACATTGGAGAACCAAGAGGAAGCCTTCAAATTTCTGGATGCTGAGGACACCTTCGACAAAATGGATAAGAAGGTGAAGATCAACGCTGGCGGAATTGCTTCAGTTGTCTTTCCAATCATGCCAATCAAGTTCGGAATCATCACCTTCAAAATCAAAGCTGTGACAAAGCAAGCTGGTGACGCCATCAGCCAGACATTGATTGTGAAGCCACCCGGGATTAAGCACACTCAAAACTCGGCCATCCTCGTCAATTTGCTAAAGAACGATACCTTTAAAGCGAGGAAGATCTCCGCAAAATTTCCGGAGCAGCGAGTCCCTGACGCTGACTTTCTAAAAGTTCAGGTTATCGGAGACGTCCTCGGAGGAGCCCTGAACAATCTTGATCATCTAATCCAGCTACCAACCGGATGTGCGGAACAAAACATGCTTAATTTTGTCCCCGACATAGTCATCCTGGACTATCTCAACGTATCTGGACAACTGTTACCCGAAATTGAGGCAAAGGCCAAGCGGTACTTGTCGTCAGGATACCAACGCCAGTTAAGCTATATTCGATACCACGGCTCGTATTCCGCCTTTGGCAATTCAGACCAAATGGGATCCACTTGGTTGACTGCCTACGTCGCCAGAGCATTCATTCAAGCCAAGCGACATGTCCACATTGACGACCAGGTCATCCTCAGGTCCCTACGATTCCTCATGGGCCAGCAAAACGACAATGGAAGCTTCAGCGAGGAAGGTTTCGTAATTTACCAGCACCTCCAGGGTGGCGTCAGGGGCTCCAAAAACCTCGTCGCCATAACCGCCTACGCTTTACTGGCAATTGCTGAAGCCCAAAAGGCAAATATGAAGGTGGATAACATCTACCGTCGAAATGGGGGTATGCCCATGAATATTGAGAAGGTCATGACTTCCGGCGTCGACTATCTAATAAATCAAACTTCCGGTGGACAAACTCCATTCACTGATGTCTACAGCGCCAACTTGATTGCTTACCTCCTCCACTACATTAATCACCCCAAGAAGGATCAATACTTCCAAATGATTGAGGGCTTCTCCAAGGTCAATCCCTCAAACGGGACCATCCACTGGAAGCAGATTCAAAAGCAGGAGGACCTCCATCCCTGGGCAAGGTACCACTACATGATGTGGCAGCCTCAAGTTGCCCCAGCCACGGTTGAAATGACCTCATATGGACTCCTTACTTATCTGCTCCGAGGTAAAGACAAGTTGTCTGATGCCGTCTCCATCGCAAAATGGTTGATCCGCCAGAGGAATTCATATGGGGGCTTCATGTCCTCCCAGGATACCGTCATGGGCATCACCGCATTGTCCAAGTTCGCCGAGGCCATCAACACAAAAGAGAATCTGGAGGCAAATATCAGAGTCCGGTTATCATTTGGGAAGTCGGATAAGCATACCTTCCACATTGGGAAAGACAACCGAACTGTTTTGCAGGAATATCTTCTTCCCCAGAATACCAAACAGGTTACCATCAAGGGAAGTGGGAAGGGGACTGCATTGGCTCAACTCACATGGACGTATTACGTGGAAGTTGTGGACTTATCCCCGGCATTTAATCTGAAAGCCGAGTTGACAGAACGTGACAAGGGAAGGAACCTTGACATGAAGATTGAGTTCAATTACAACCGAACGGGGCAATCCAATATGGCCATTTTGGAAGCCAGCACTCCTTCAGGATATGCATTTGATCAGGAGGAGCTTGAATCCCTGAAGCAGCGACATATTTTCAAGCGATATGAACTGGAAAATAAAGACTCCAAGTTGCAGCTATATTTCGAGTCTGTTGACAAAAACATGAAGACATTGAATCTGAAGGTAGTTGGCATAATAATATGTTGCCATTGGAATAAACTCCTAATAAATTTTAGTAATAGCTGAATCGCTGCTTCTATAGTTAATAATTATATGCCATTTAAAATGAATTCCAGGCTTATCGGATCTATCTGGTTGCCAAACATTGCAAAGGGGTTGTGAAAATGTACGATTATTATGATAACACCCAAACAGCGCAATTTTTCTATGACGTCCCGGTCATCTCCATTTGCGACATTTGCAATGTGGACAAGGCCTGCGAGCTTAAGGAATGTAAATAATAATTAAAGTTAGGACATGAATTATATTAAATATATTTTCTGTCGGCGAATTATCAGTTTCCTGTTATTGTTTGAATAAATAGCATGACGTGGAGTAAAATTTATACTATTTATGTAACCACCTCATTTGGCAACTTGTGAATAATTATTGATTGGGTTAGGATAAATAGGTTTCCATGAAATATATTTCAGCAGCGACATATAAATTAAAAGCTGGGGCAAATCTATTACCGTCTATGTAGCAATTTAAAGAAAAACTGTAGGACCTTTCCGAATGGCTGCATAATTTTGAACATTTTTTAAGCTTAAACAATTCCTGTATGAGTTATATATAGGTAATCCTGTAACTTTTCATACTTTAAAAATTCATATGTGCCCGACTGGAACCTTTGAAGCCTGTCAGTACATGAAAATCCATCATAAGTTAATTACATAAGTATTTTTTTTCTGTGCTGCTAATTTATAATCCCAATCTCTAACACTTTAAAATGTACCTTTAGTTTAGTTTGCCATTGTGTCGTGCCGTGTCCGAAGACGATCACAAGCCAGTTTTTCACATGGCAAGCAGAATACAATGCAGCTCAATCTAATATGAAATTGTAAAAGGGTAAAGCTGATCTGATAATAAAGCACAGGTATTTCTTTTTAGCTCTGTGATATGACAGGTAAAATGTTGCTGGCGAACCATCATGTAAGTTGGAAATTTTGGGTACCCGGTCTGAAGACTATAAATAGGCAAAGCAGAATGAAAGGGGTAAATGACATAATGACATGACATATGTATGAATGCATCTTATATTCACAGGTAAATTAGAAGTTTCATTGTTGGCATTGATAAGCTAGATGCATTCATGCATAAGGGGTAGTTTTTGGTTTAGCCCTTTCATTACTCCCGAGAAAGTTAGCAGTCAGGTCCCAAGGAAAAGGGAAGAAACCTTTTCAGTTCAGTTTGGGAAACCAGTCAGTTAGTTATTGGCACATGTTGATGTGACTTGAACACTGATATTTTTCCTATTTAAGCAGTGTTACCTCAAATCCCATAAATATTAAACAAACTAACTAGTTCGCAAACCTTCAACAGTTATATGCGCCTAGAGATATTAACCATATTTGGAAGGGAACATTTTAGTGGTTCAAAAAGAAAAAAATTAAATTGTGAAGTTGGTGATTCCGGCGTTTAAGTTCCCAGTCCAGGGAGATAGAATAAAAAATGCGTTTGCGGAGGAAGAAAGGATTGTTCACGCAGAGAAAGAAATACAAAGTCCCCCACGGCGCATCGGACGGTAATTGCGACATTCTTGATCTGTCAAAATCGTTGCCGTTCACACACTGTAGAATAGTATTAAGCTTGGAGGATGATAAGGAAAATGCCAAACATGGTTGGACAAAGGAGGGAGAAGATTTCGTCTTTTACGATTCGATCACTTCCCGTGAAAAGGAGGAAATGGCCATGTACCTCTGGGAACCTTGCTCTGCAAGAAGACGACTTTTTAAATCGGATAGCTTCGAAGTTACAGATTCTGAAATTTGTTCAGGTTCAGGTTCAGGTTCAGGTTCAAGCCCGGAACCGAAATCAGAATTTATCAATTTGAATCGCCATGAAGCTAGTTCCGCTCGCTCAGAAGATGAGCTGAATCTCAATTCAGAA
>JAQIXQ010002194.1:0-11382 GCA_034700485.1 Pseudosinella alba | reverse complement strand
TTTTTCACGTTAAATACTTTCAGTTTCGCGATCGTGTTCGTCCCAAGTTGCCCCACAAGTACATGGAAGAAAGCATTTACCTAGTTAAGTGGCTCAGAGGTTCGTTACAACTTTAACCAAATACTCAAAAATTCCCTAACACATTAAATTACAGTCGGACAATTGTATTAACGACATTTTTTTTAAATCCAGCTAAAAATTTCGATATGAGTGCAGCGGAGGATATGCTATTAGCGGTGAGTTGAACGTTCACGAATTATAATACTTACTTCAACATCATCGTTCAAAATTAATTTTTATGCAAAATGCAATAATACAGGGTTTAGTTAATTAACTATTAATTCCTCTAATTTATCTTCCAGAATATAAAATGGAGGGCTGAAAACCGAATGGACAAAATTGACTACGAGGACTGGCGAGACTTCAAGTCAGACTTTGCATGGAATCTCGATGGAGTCGACAAGGCGGGGAGGCCAAGTGAGTTGGTTTATTCTTCTTCGCCTACCTTCCATATTATGTATGTACTTATGTGCTGCCTAATCCGGATAAGGGCGAAGCTGGCAGATCTTCCCTTTTTAAAGAGCAAGTAATTAAAACTGTTACCTGACTGAATAATTATTATTTTATTTTATACTTCAACTAAACAGTGGTCCAAGTTATCCTGAAGGAATGGGACATAAGGAATGCCATGGTGACTGGTAGACGAGCCCGTTTGAATAAATGGGTCTTCAAATATTTTGAGGATGCTACAAAGCTGGTTAGAAAATTCCAAGGGGAGGGTAAAAATGTAACGCAGTTCACATTAATCATGGATGCTGAAGGATTCAACCCAGTTAATCATGGATGCCCTTTATGTAATTTAACAATTTTAAATGAACATGTGAAGTAGAGAAAGAAAGGCCTCATCGGACAAGCCCCGAACATTTTTGTTATATTAATCATTTGCTTTCTCCTCCAGGTTTACCGTTCTACCTTGCACTTTCATCAGCATACGAGGAACATTATCCGGGATCGATTGACAAGATCCATGTCTTAAATAGTGCGTAATTTGATTCTGTATTTTAATTCATGCTAGTGCATCAGTTTAATGATTCATTTTTTAACTAATCGTAAATATAAAAATGATTGTCCAATTCCAGCTCCAGAATTCTTCAGAGTAGTAATCCGATTGATTTGGCCGGTCCTGTCCCAGGGAACACGGCAAGCCCTCACGCTACACGGGACGGATCGTGACGCTTGGAGGAAAACGCTCTCCAAAACAATTGACATTGGTCAATTATTACGGCCACTAGGTGGAAACATAATTGCAGACTAGGACCAGATTTCTAATTTTGAATTACATGAATATATTATGCTTAATGGATGAAAATATGTAAGGACTATACAAAAGAAAGTCAAGTCATGATGATATTTCTTTATTTTCTTAAATATGTAAATGACATCTGTACGAGGCCATATCCATATAACATGCAACATTTTGAGTGTAAGACGGGAACTAAAACATGCAAATGGGTGGTATACTTGATAGATACTTTGATTTTTAATTGTTTTTTTTAGATTACTTTAATTTTTTAATCAGAATAGTGATATATTTAATATATATAATAATGATAATGCTTTGTAAGAAACTTACGAGTACAGAAATACATAAAAAATTTAACATAAAAACTTAAAGAGGAGATTTTTTTTATATATTAAAGCTTTTTCCAATAAAAGTTCACCGGTAGTATAACATCTATGATAAAAACTTAATCTGGACATAGTTGTATCTTCATATATTTATATATAATCATTCTACAAACAGCTAAAGTAAAATATTAACACTAACCAAACTAAAAAAAAGTGAGAATCCGAACAAATGGCTTTGCATTTTTAAAATTACTATTCATATACAAGAATACATTTTTTAAAGTTCTCCGTTTCACGGCAACATAATATAACCAACCACACCCGACACAAAAAAAAAACTTAAGGATAACAGCACTGAAATAAGCTTGCTTACAATTCTAATTCACTTCTCCCCACCTCTATACAATTCGAGATATAAATTGATCAACAAACGGAGCAAACTGTAAAACATTCTCACATTTTGAAATATAAGTATATATAATATATATATTTTTTTTAGAATTATGCATAATTCACTATTAAATTCTGTAATATTTTTTGTACATACGAGATACATTTATATTTTATATATATAATAATAATAAATTGTAGTGTATATATTACATCTTTTTTTAAGCTAAGGAGGATCATGTTTTTAATAATATTTTACAAGATGATGACTTGTTTCTTTCATGCTAATAGCAAAAAACTCGGAAAAGTAATAGAAATGATTGTTTTTTGTGTGTTTTTACAATACACATTAATATACTTAATTATATTTGACCTACGTACACTAGGTGAAATGCATGCACTCCTCTTCAACATTTACAGAGATATTTTTTTTGTAGTTGTCTGAAAATAAATTAATATTTTCTATCGATAGTTTTTTTATACATGAGGATCTTCGTATTTCTGTTTATATAATATGTACAGTTTAATGAGAACGTTTTGGATGACTGAAAATATAGACAGATAACTAACCACTACGTTGCTGTATGCACTTGAATCAAGTGACTTGATCTCCCAGCACGTGCCGGGGGTGTCATACACACGTTCATGACAATAAATACAGTTCATTACAAAAAAAAGAAGCTGTCTATTTTAGTCTAGAAGAGCTCTGGGAAATTGACATTGGCATTGACACGGACCGCCGCCCCCCCTCCGCAATGCTTACTTCTGGCAAATGAGTTCTTATAAGGTTATTGTTAGCTGGCAGTATAATTGTAGAACTAGAATAGATTATTAGTTGTCTACAGTTAGTTCCCCCTCTAATTTTTATGATGTCTGTACAACCAGCTGCAGCAAGTGCCTAATTAAAATCTAGTAATGCAATGATGGAATATTGTTTACAAAAATTTAAATACATGTTCAAACGTGACAAAATAGTTGTAATAGAAAGATTTTGTTTTGCACTTCGAACTTTAACCTTTAAGAATTACATTTGCCTTGAAAAATGTTCGCAGCTAGTGGGCTTTCTCAGTGTCACAGAAATACAAAACAACCACGTTCCGCATTCTTCAAATGACACTGTAGTGACCACTATTGAGACATTTCTTGTACTATTATTTGTTTGTTAAATTTAAATTACTATTATTATACCGTAGTACCTTCACAACTGTAAACTGTACATATTAAATGGTTAAGTAACTCACCAACTACTCAAAAATACCCATTACGCGACTTGCAAATATATACTACATTTTGGGCAAATGGAATAAATTTTTGTGATGTACTTTTTGAAGGCCTGAAGATACATATTTTTTTCTTGGCAGTTATTTTTAGAGTTGATCGGACTTTTTCAGGGTGTCCATCCGTGAAAGTATTGAAGAGAGAACATCCGCAGTCCCGGAGGCAGGGACGATTTTTCGAATGATGTTTGTCCCATTCTTCTTCAGGATTATATCATTGGGACCTGCCGTGATAGGAGGGAGAGTGCTTAGAAGAACCGCTGCTGGAATTGCGTCTGAGGCATCTCGCCTGTGGTACGTAGATTTACTTGCTTTCGCATCTTTGTCGACTTCTGGTCCACTGACTGTGGAAGCTTTGGATTTCACAGCTTTGGCTGCCTTCGTATCGTTCGGGCCCTCTTCGGGAGCTTTGGTTGCGTCCGGCGTTTCTTTGGATTTGTCCGAGGCACTGGAACCATGTTTTCCGTGTTTGTCTCTATCATGATGGTGACGAGACTCTTTTGAGCGGTGTTTGTCATCTTTGCTACGCTCATGGTTCCTGTCCTTATCCTTTTGACGTTCTTTGTCCCTGCTGCTGCTCGAATCTTTATCTTTGCGATCTTTCTTGTCCCGATCACGATCCCGATGTTCCTTATCCTCTCGGTGCTTTTCAGATCTCCGCTCCTTCTCTTTTGAGGACGACGAGGAAGAATGATGCTTGCTTCTTTCCTTGTCCCGGTGTCTATCCTTCTCCTTGTCACTGCGGTATTTGTCCTTCTCCTTGCTATGGGATGATGACGAAGAACCTTTAGAAACATTGTGGCGATCATCTTTTTCACTTCGGTGATTATCAGCGTTCTCAACAATGATGTTATTCTCTGGTGCAATTTGTAAATCACTTTCACTGTTTACAACCGGGGATACAATCTCTTCAGCTGGAAGGCGAACGTTTTGTTGTTCTTCATTGAGCTCGTCGCGGACATGTTGCTCTATTAGCTTTTCACCGGAACAACTGTTTTCCTTGTCTTCGGCGACGCCATCGTCAGGATCACATTTGACGCTGCTCTCGTTCATCTCAATAGTTTCCACATTAGCAAGGACAGTTTCAGGATCGGGACCGACCATTTCGTTCAACATAGTTTCATCGGGCACCATAGAAACAGGAGCTTGTACAGCTTCCCCTTCAATGCTCTCGGATTTCTGTTGATGATGGGAGGAACGCTCACTTTTTGGCAAATGACCTTCCCGCTCCTCGCGATGTTTGTGACGGTGTTTATCATCAGAACGATGGGATTTTGAGTGGTGGCTGCCTGATTTTGAATGGTGGCTACTAGAGCTGGAGCGATGTTTGGAGTTACCGCTGCTGGAATGGGTGCCGGAGCTCTTGTAACTTTTACTACTGCTGCTTTTGGAGTGTCCCTTGCTCTCTATTTTCTCTTTCTTTGCGCTGCCATGAATATCCTTGTTCTTATCGGTCTCAGAACTAGTCTTTACGACTGGACGATCTTTGCTGTACTTTTCTTTGTACTTTTCTGGAGAACTCTCTGTCGAAACCGAAACCTTTGTAGACTCGTGCACTGTCTTAACTTGAGGATCAAGAACTGGCATACTCTTTGGAGAATACATTCGGAGCCGCACATGCCAAGCTGCAAAATTGGGAAAATAGACAGAAATAGTGAAACAATTGTTCAATCGGAGTGTTTGCCTCTTACTAATTAATATGACATAACTTATTGATTTGCTAATAAACCTACCTATGCTGGTCACTGCAGAAACAGTTCGAAATTGGTGAATGATGTTTCTCGGCAAAAAGTAAATATCGTTATCATTCAGTTGGATTCTAGCATATCTTATCCCATCCTTCCGAAGAACATTCAGCTTTGCCTCCTCCACCCATTGAACGCACTATAAAATTAGAAACAAAAATCAAATAATGTTATTCATTTCAATCATTTCATAAGAAAGTTACCTGTAGGTAAAAATTTAAACATTAAAAAATTAGTGGCATACCTGTGAAATCGGTGGCTCATGGAGATCCAGTTGGAGCTTCTCAACAAGCTCGTTAAAATCAGCGGCATGAAAAGCTACCACGTCTTTTGTAATCCTGTTCGTAAAGTATGGTTGGCCACATTGTACAGCTTTTAATACACCTGAAATAATTGCAAATAAATGTCGATTACTAAAGTGCCAACAAAATATAGGTATAATATATATTACATATATTTATTATACAAATCGATCGTCACGGGGCAAAAATATCTTACCAACAGCAGCAGACGGCTTCCGATCTATACCGTGTTCTACGTGATCAGCATGAGCCTTAGTTCTGTCTTCAAACAACATTTCACGGGCTTCTGACAGCCTCGGCAAATATTGCAAATTTCGCAACTCGTTAATTCCGGTCCTGCGCCGCTTCCCAGTGTTATTTGCGTCCCTTTCTGTCGGGATAAGTTGCTCTCCTGGACGAATCCATAAAATTGGACCGTCATTGGAGTTCTGAGGATCATCGCCGGGGAAGATTGAATACTGGCCCCATGGCATTACCAGTTTTAAAAATGGATTTCTTTCCAGCAGTGACAAAAAGTTCGGGAAATATCCACCAGCTTCCTCATGAACCGTTCCGACTAGACTAAGCTGATGCAGTGGACCATAGCGAAATGTCCCACTACCGTAGTTGTTGTACACCTATTACAAATAAAATTTAAATTAGCACATGATGCCAATAAATTGACCAATATGTTATATTGTGTCAAATATATTTACCTGCTCCCTGTACTGTTCCATTGTCATCGTATTAATGGAAGAATTGGCTAGGACACCAGCTTTCACTGTCAGGCTAGGATGTTCATCCCCCATGTAATCCAGTAAATCCGGCAGATATTTAGCGCCATCGTGAACAATACCAATTACAAAATGAGCTTTCTCATCCTTCTCGTTTTCACTAAATGACAACTGGGAATACATAATACAATATTTCGTATTACAATCCTTCTTGTAAATATAACATGTCAATTAATCAATACATTACGGTAAAAAAATATTTATTTTTCTTACTTTAAGATATTCATGTGCAAACGCATCCATTTCCTCCGTCGATAGTTTGTTAAGCTCATGCTGGTAAGCATGTAAAATCCAAGCTCCCCCATTAGGGTGGACCTCAACCCGAATGAGATTTTTATATTTAATGTCCTTCAGTGCAGACGCAAAGGGGAGCTGAGAAGTAACGTCAGAGCTGATGTCGCTCAGACGAACGCCACCGAAAATGGAAAACGGATTGAATTCAGGCATAAGCAGATTCATGACGTCCACATCGAACTTCCTCTTGTCGCTGCTCCGATACTTCTTCACTGGTCTCTCGCTTTTGCTTTTCCGTGGAGTATGATCTCCCTTGGTGTGACTGTGGCTTCTGCTACTCTTCTCTGTTGATTTGTGGCTGCTGCTATAAGATCTGCAATATTACAAGATTCATGATTAAATTAACATTCTAAAAAGATTATTGCAAAATAGTTAGTAAAGTGACACACGGATATATTCGCAAAGTTCTTACTTATGATGAGATCTACTACTCGAACTTGAGTGGTGACGGTGATTGTGGTCTGTTTTTCGCTTCTTGGGAGTTGAAAACCCTTCAGGAAGTTCTCCATCTGCAGATCTTTTGTTTGTCGGCGTTGAGATACCATCTTGTCGCAAATCCATGTTCGCAGATACAGCTGATTCCTTGCAGATGGTGGAGTGAGTGCTACCGCCCACCGGGTTCGTGATATCGTGCAAAATATTTACAGAAGATTCAGTAGAGATCTGTTGAGTAGTTTCATGGATTTCACCATTTGCATCTGAGAAAGTTTAAAACAAACCACATATTATTATCTGATCAATACATATTCATTAAGTTTGAGCAGGGTGACAGTTTTATCTCTGCATTCATCTCTGCACAGCTTACCAGACATGCATGCTCTTTGAATGAAATCTGAGCTCCCAACTTCAGGTTTTGGTACTATTTCCGACAAAGGTCCCACTTGCACAGTTCCTTTATCCTCACGCTCCCAAGGAGCATAGTTGCACGTGTTCTTGTTCGGAGTAATCATCCCGTCCTGAGCACTCTCCGAACACTTCAAATTCTGCATTTCTTGTCCACTTCGCTCCACTCCATGCATCGACATCTCATCTTCACCTGGAAAATAGAAAAATAAGCAGATGATTAGTGGTTGCCAGGATATTTTGCAATTGCTGAGTTAATTTAAATCCTTTGGTAAACAGATGCACAAATTATATTTTATGAATTAGCTTAAATTTCTGCATTTCTAAATTTCCCATATTTAATTAATCTAATTAGATTTAAATTTGTACTGCCTGTAAACACTAACACAATTTAATCCCAAATTAAAAATAACTGGTCTTTGTTCCAGAATCTATCAACGGGTTGTGGTGACAGCTGACGGGTTCAAGTCCCTAATTTTCCTTCGAAAATTAAATTAACACGGGGCTGACCTCTGACCACAGACAGGCTCTGGGAACTGTCCCTTCCAACTAACTTCTCCCTTCATTCGACTATTTTGCCCTAACTAAACTAACGACTGTCAAAACAAGACACTGGCAGCGTTAACTTTACTGACTATTTGCGAACAAAACGCGTTGACAGCCCCGTGGACTGTAATTATAATTAAAAATTAAACTGGAGATTAAATATGGCAAGTTGCCACTGCCACGAGAATAAAATGGAAGTGGCAAAAACCACTACGACAGGCCAACAACGATGATGAAGAATGAAAAATAATATGGCAAAGCTCAAGGCTCAAACTGAGCAAGGGAAAACAGGACACAGATGAAAATAAAATGTTGTCAAAATTCACGATTTTAAATGTGCGGTTTCCCCCGCACTCCACTCCTCCTCTTCACTTCATTTCGGCAGTGGTGCTTCCTGCACAACACAATGCTTGCTAAATATACCTTGCTAAATCCTACTGCAGCAAAAAAACAAATCACATGTTGCGAAATGTAGCCTACGTCGTGCAATGGGGAAGCTGCCAGTTTTTGCATTTATTTGCATCGTTCGTGTGCTAAACCTTGCCCGTATTTGTATATATAAGAAATATATTTTTTACTTCTTCACTACACCTGATAAATTCGACAATTTCTTGAATGGGCAGAGAAAGACGAAAGATTGCTCAAATTAAAATCTCTCCCAAAACATTTCCAACTAAACTAGGTATCTATTATCTATCTATTTATCCATCTATCTAGCTTGTTCTGTCCTTATCCCTTATAAGTGAAATCCTAAAATCCCAATAAATTAAATAATTCAAATTATTTCAAATTAAAAAGACAAAAGGGTCATTGATTCATTTTTGACAGTTGCAATACAGTCCTCGTTGTTTTGCAATTTTGGAGATAAGATGATATGCATAAGTGAATTCATATTAATTCAACAGCAGCATCTTCTCATTCTTCTAGCATTCACTTTGTCATTACCACTTCACCACATTCCTAATATCTGCCTACATTCCCATACGCCGGTTTGGTTGGTGCGGGTGTGATGCTTGTCAACCAAAGCATATTATTCCCTCCTCCTGGCTTCTCTTGCATAGCCGTGTATAAGATTCGCGGAAAAAATATACTGGGATTTGTACTGTGCATACTATTTATTCTTTTCTGCCAACGAGCAGAGGAACAATGCAAATGAAACAGTACATTCGCAATTTGCAACAGCAGCATTTACTAGTCTGTGCTTTACCGGTATATATGGCAAACATATCTACAATAATTTATATGTCTTTGTTGTGGAGTACTGGATCTGCATTTCAACTAACTAACTGAACTAACAAATTGATCAAAAAAATGAGGGTTGTAATCGTACTTCAGTGAATAGGAGGGAGATTATAATTCGTAAAAAATATACGCAAGGAAGTCGAATGAATAAAGGCCGGTGCAAGTATTTTGTTTTGGGCGTAGTTCAATAAATACTATTTTCGTAGCTTAATTTTCATTTAAATAAGTATCCAAGTATGCATTAAAAACTTACTTGGCAATTGAGGCCAACTGTCTTCAACGTATGGCGATCTAGGACGAGATGAGTGATCACGGATTTGTTGGTTCTCCTCGAACTTGTCATCCGGTTCCCCATCTGCAACTTCATTTGGGAATGTAACCAAATTTGTACCAAAGAATCCCTCTGAAGTTGACTGACCACCATTATTTGTGTTCAAAAAGTCATCATTCGCAGGCGGGAGCTCATTATGAAGACTATTAGTAAAGCTTTGAGTTGCAGTTGCCCGGGCTAGCCCAATGGTAAAGTGCCCAGCTCCGTCAAGATCATCAGGGGTGGGTAAAGCATCCAACGCATCAGGTATCATTATCATTCCATCCGAAGAGATACTTTCGAGCATATCATCTTCTTGATGTTGCTGAACGTTGCAGTTCCCTCGTAAGGGCAAGTTTGAACCAGGTGTCATGCACCTGAAATTTGACGGATCTTCTTGGCCATTTTGCTCATCCACGTTGTTGTCAAATGTGTTCTGCTCGTAATCCGATAGATTCCCGTGTTCACTGTTTCGGAAGTCTACTTCACTCCCCTCGTACTCATCAGCAGAGACAGGGCTATGGCCTGGCAAATTTTGAGATCGGGAATCAAAATACTCCCCCATGTTGATGACAGCATTTGATTCCTGCTAAATACACAAATAATGCAAATTATTAATACGAATTGCTTTTGAAATTTTGAATTTTGACAAATAGTTAATAAAATAATGCGCATTAAATGACATCGACAATGAGTTCGTTCTTACCATAGGATGTGAAAACTCTCCATGATTCCAGGTTCCGCCCAGTTGATTCTTATCGTTGAAAGCTCCATCAGAGGAACAACGACTGGCCATTGGAGGTGAGATTGGACTGTGCTCTTGTTGCTCTAAATGATGATTAGGACTACTGCTAGTGACTACCGGGCTAGGAAGAAATCCCATTGCTGCAGTAATGCCCCCATCATGTGAATATTGCAATGTCCCCGCATCACGTTCATCAGCACCTTCGGAAAAGTATTGCGAACCTGTATAATTTACATTTAGAATATTGAAATGAACAATTCAATTTTGATTTTTCTCTCCCATTTAAATTACATTTGATCAGTTGTCAGTCAGAGAGATTTGAAACGTACCTGGATTGCTATGACCCGGTGAAGAATTAACACTCCTCGTGCTCCCTCGCACAGTGGAATTGGGCTTGAAACGATTTATCTGATCTTCACTCTCCCCTTCGGTGTCATCAGACTCCTCCGAGTTCTCGGAGTCTTCCCCTTCCTCCATCTCAACTTCCCTGTCACTCCATGTAGTGTCCCGGGGGGAAGTAACTGAAAATGCGGAGGATGACGAGGTCACAAGTGAGTTCTGCTCGTCGTCATCCCTCTCCACGACCACGCTGTCCCTGGGCACGCGATGATGTCGATGATTCCGATGCGGCTTCACCGAACTGACGTGTGGATTCGGTAACCCCGGCAAGTTCCTATATCCCATTTGATCTCGCCTTGTCACTGAGGAACAACTCCCGTTACTACTGCTTCCAATCGAGTTTAACTTGTCTTCATGTCTAGAGGATTCTGTCTCCTCCTCTCCTTCATCGTCTTTCATGTGGGGATGTGGTGTCAGCTGGGATGAAGAAGAGATACTAGGACTTGACCCACTGGGCGTCAGTGGAGCTCCATTGTGGCGGTGTTGTTGAAGTGGGTGAGTTAGTTGAGTGCCACCTAATTGTCCGGCAAGCCCTGGTGCATCACCATCCAAATTCCCTACATCACTAATTGGATAATATGGGTCCATTCCAGTACACAAGTCACTCACTTTCCCTCACTTCACTCCTTGTTTTTATAACGTTGAACGTGCACTTCCGCACCCAATTTTACACAATGTTGGGCTTGACCTGTTCAGAATTCCTCCGAGTCCATATGACCTGCAGGGACAGAGTAAAAGAAAAATGGAAAAATTAATTAATGAATTAGTTTAAACCTCAATTCTGAATTCACTACTAGCCAAGCCAATAATTATTTTAAACTAATTAAATTAACCCAAAACAAACTTCACTCCCGCCCTATCTAATTTTGTAAACAAAAGATAATTAA
>JAQIXQ010002193.1:0-11383 GCA_034700485.1 Pseudosinella alba | reverse complement strand
GGAGAGGAAGCAATGACCGAGACTTGACTTTTTTCAGAGGTGAGGTGGGTGGTCCATAAAAGGATATTGGGAGAGGGAGGATGAGGTTTTGAAGGAGGAATATATATGAGGGGTAAATTGGATTGGAAGGATGGGACGAGTCCTTTTCAACCTTTCCAACCTTTTCTGGGTAAGGAGGATAAATAGTGCTATTTAAGTACTTCCGGTGAAAGTCTGGCTCTTAGTTAAAAAGGGTTAGGGACTCCGTGCCAAATGTCAATGAACGGCGAATGGCTCCAAATTGATTGGGAAGATTAAGATAATTGCAACAAAATATAAATCCTATGATTCATCTATGCAAATAATTGTATTTAATATAATTACTTTTGAAAATTATGCTCAAATTTAAAAAAAATCAATTTTGATGAATTTTTGGGAATTTATAGACATGGCGGTTACGTATGATTTGGAAATGATTGTATATGGACGGACAGATTTGGACGTTAAATGAGTCTTGTCTTGTTATTTGATTGTTTGTCCAAAGTTCATGCAAGATAAGTAAATATATCAGATTAGTCAGGCTCTCCCGGAAATCTAAATTCTGCCAGTGTCAATATTTATATTTATTATGAAAACACGAAAATCTCCTAAAACGTTATGATTTATGAACAAATATGCTGAGTTCGCACTTATCCCGGAAAGAACATGAACATGAATTGATAAACTTTTTGATGATTCCCCTTTTCTTCTTAACTGAAAAAATACAAAACGTTAAGCAGTTAGCCAGCACTCTTATCATTTCTAAGACAAGTCTGTCGAAACGTTTATATATAAAAAGTTTTTAAAATAATATATTTTTTCATAATATTTTTTGATTGCAGCTACCGACATTTGGATATCCAAATCTAGCCAGTGTCAGCTAAAATGGGGCCGAGATATAGTCAACCCGACGTAAACCTTGCTAACGTCCGTCATCAAATTGATTTGGAAAGGGAAAAGATCAATGCAGCTCTAGAGGTACTTACAATTAGATATAAAGCCTTTAAATGAAGTTAGATTCGTTAGAATTGAAATTATCAGTAATTTATTTTTACAATTGGCCTAGGATGATATAAAATGTACAAGTAATATTACATATTACTTGTGTAACAATTTGAAATTGTCTTCTTAACTAATTTTAAAAAACTGTCCCCTTTAGACGGAAAAATCAAGACTGGAGGTGGAGAAAATCAAGCTGGAACTGGAAGTCCAGAGGGACATGGAAAAGTCTAAGCATGAGGTAAATTCATATTAACTGAAACAGTTAAAATTAAAATGTATAAATCTAAATAAATTAAATTATTTTGGAAATAAAATATAAAAAAATTAGAATGCTGATTATTTAACTTTGTTTTGATTTCAGGCGGAACTTCAAAAAATGGAAAAGCTTCTGGAATGGCAGGTCAAACAGGAGCAAATTAAGGTGGAGCTTGAAAAGGAAATCATTTTACACGAGGTCAATTAATTTAAATAACAAATTTCAGTCCAAATTGAATTAAGGCATAATATAATTCTTTTATTAAAATATTTAATTTAAATTCTATGCCTTAATTAAAAATATTTTTAGAGAGAGGATGCCAAACGAGGACTGGAATTGGACAGCATAAAAGAGGAATTCGAAGTGGAAGCCAATTCCAAGGAACAGGAACAGGAGAAACTAGTTCAAGAAAGGGAATTTCAAGCGATGAAAAAGCTTCTTGATTTGGGATTCAACCCAATCGAGTTCAACTATGCCATGGCTGGCATCTCCCGAACGCTGCGGAACGACAAGTCCGACGAGGATGGGAAGTATCAGAGAGAAGTTAATCGCCACAAGTTGGCTCTGCAAGAGTCTATCTCGGCAGCGTCAGCCACCGTTGATGGTGAACCCATCGGGAATGATGACAAAGAAAATGAGCCAAGAAGAGCTGAAACATTAGGTTAATTTAATATGAAAGAAATCAGTTTATTTTAAATTATAATGTTGATAACATTATAAATATACTTGATATAATTACAATATTCCAAGAATCAAAGTAAAAAAAAATTTGAGCTTAGAAATTTTCTGATCATAATTGAATTGTCATAATTATAATTTAATTTTAGCAATAGTATAACATTTATTAAAACATTACAATCCTATCAAGACAGATAAATTTTTAAATTGGCATAGATTAGTCGGGAATGGTAGTCCATTGGAGAAAGTCCTCCTTATCCCCCTTCATCTTTTCCTCGACGACGACCCTAAAGCGGGACTCCCTTTCCACCATTTCCTCCTCATGCTTCCGGTTCATCCCCTCCTTGACCTTATCATAGTAGTCCTGTTGCTCCTTCTTTTTCTTGGCCGTCTCTTCCTCCAGTTTTACCCGGAAGGGGGCCAGTCTGTCATTATTAACTCCAGAACTGAAGGGCCCCAATCGACCAGCTTGGTAATAGCAATCCGAATTCACCCCTGAAGTTCCATGTGGTGAAGTCGGTGTTGGTGGTGGCGGGTCAAATGCAGAGGTTGATGAAGCGGGATTTTGCATGGAGGAAGCAATGCCAAATCTTTCTTGGTCCAGCCTATCCTTTTCTCGGCGTAGGGCATCAATTTCCTCTTTCAATTTTACCCTTCCCAGGTCATCATCCTTTTTCCGGGAGCCGATGACCACCTCGGATAGGTTATCCCGGGGTGGGGAGTTGGTGAAAATGATATATTTCCGGGCGTTGGGGGAGCAGCACAAGCTGAAATTTTTAATTAGTGATGTAAATGTAAATGTAAAATAAAGTATAGTACTTATTGATGAATTATGAATTACTAATTGATGACTATTTACCATAAATTAAAATTATAGTATGCAGGCACTTACTAGATAATAACGGCACATATTCCAACAGCGAAGAGCACGGCCAAAATTTCTCCTATCAAGGTTAGGGCGTTCATCTTAATTATGTTGTATACTTATTAATCTGATCAGTAACTTCCCTTAATTTAATATATGAACTTAATATTTAATCTAATTCATTCAACTGCTGAAAATAAACTGTGAATAAACGTATTTTAGAGGGAAAAATGTTACGAGGATGATCTCTCACTCCACATTATATTGCTCAAAAAATGGGAAGGAAGCTTGATCTCTTTGTTATCTTATTTTGTTTGCAAAATATCTTCATATTTATTTATTCACACTCGACAAAAAAAAATCAATATAGCGGTCGGGCTTAAAATATAGGAAGTCTTTGTTTGTAGTTGTTAACTATCATGCTAGCTAAAACCGATGATGATCCGCTAAGATAAATATGATATTGATTTAAGCGAGTGAATAGCTTGAGCAAAATAATGCTTTTTTCATTTACTAAAAAAAATCATTCATAATTTATTTTGGTTAAATTTATTATGCCCAGAAATTTCACAATAATCATTAATTTGAATTATGATTAGTTTAATGGGAATTTATGGATTGCATACATTTGTTTTTAATTTAGTATTTTTAAAAATTAACTATACTTAATCTGGAATTGTGGCCCAGTGAAGAAATTCCTCTTTTTCTGCCTTCATCTTGTCCTTTATGATAATCATAAAGGTGGACTCCCTTTCCAACATCTCCTTCTTATGTTTCCGGGTCATCTCCTCCCGGATCCTGCCATAGTATTCCCCCTGCTCCCTTCGCTTCTGGGCTGTCTCCTCTGCCAACTTTGCACGGATTGCGGCTAGTCTGTAAGAACCCTTTTCGGAAGGTAATTGGGATGATTCGGAAGTAATCTTAATTGGTACAGATCTCAATCCTGGTTCCTTGTTGTTGGAACTATTGGGAAGGATGACTTTTGGGGATGATGATGGAGACTTCTGCCGAAGGCTTAAAATGGAAAATACCTCCCCCGCTTTCTTCAAAGGACTTTCCGTTGATTCCCTCCATATTTTCGTTTCTGTCCTGATGGCAGCCTCGTCCTTATCAAGATACGAATTGTAGAATGTTATCCAGTCTTGAATTGCATTTGACACCTTATCGAGACCCCAACTTATCAATCTTCTCCCGATTTCGACCACAGCTAGACCAAGAAATGCGGAAATATCCATGTGATCTTGGCAGTTGTCGCAAATATTGCTATATACAATCCTTAAAAAAACATAATTGAATTAGAAAATTGTGCTAATTAGTACAGATTCAAATTAATATTCAATTAATATTCAATAGCATTTAGAGCAGCGCCTCACCAATATATAGACCAAGAACTCATTTTTATTTGTCTATGAATTATATGTAATGTGAAATGGTCCACGAAACTGGTTGAGGCTGATGATGATAAGATGGCGAGATTATGTATAATTCCTCCACAACGCAATGGAATGACAAACGCAAATGACAATAAAACGAACACAGCCGAAACCCTTTGCAAATCTCATATTGAGTTGTTTCAAGCTATTCGTTATGATGGCCATGGTTGGGAAATAACGGTTTCATTCTGCAGTCTCTTTTTGAGGCTTTGAAACAAAGGAGCATTATTATGACTTACGATATGATCGTTAGTGTATGATAGTTTGCTTTCATGTCTGTTGATTTGAACAACAAAACTGGGGTAGATGACCTTTCTTAAATAAATATACTTCCGGAGGAAAATTATCAAGTGATATTCTGGATTTATGCATAAACTTAAATATAAGCTGAGCTACCAGAACCAGAAAATGAAAATAATTAAATACACAAAAACGTTTGCAAAAATCAATAAATATTTGCTATTGAAATCGTTGATGGCTATGCGTTGATGGTGTTGCATATGAAATCTTTGTAAGGTAAATTGCTGCAAAATATAATTCTTTGTTGATCTCTTCTGGCATTTGCCTCGCGAATATCATATTTGATGAGGTCCAAATATTTCAAATATTTGTAGCCTTTATGTACAATGACTTTGCTACAACCGAATCCTAATTTCCCTACTGACATACTTTAGTAGAGGTATTTGAATTGACTTTATTGGACATGTTCATATATTTATCCCTTCCAGGAAAGCTATCCTTTAGTAAATAGGCTCAGAGCAGTTTTTGAGCAAATATTCATTCTTAGCTGTACCAAAAGTTGAAGATTTGAATTCCCAAACGGAAATAGATATTCTGCAGAAGACAAATTGGCACAAGGAACCTTTTTCGTCCATTTCAAAGGAATGAAAGGTAACTAAAAAGACGGCCTGAATCTCAGGGAACAAATATATGTATTTACCTATGCACAAAGCAAACCCAGCGTATTACTATGAGCCAGTGGATATGATATTTGCATTGATTATATGAATGATGATGATGGACAACCAGGAGTAAAAAAAAATTCCCAATCTTCTTTCCTCAGCTATGTAGGAAGTAGTTATCGGCTTGACACAGTTTTTATTGTGTGTGTCAGTTTTTATTTCTTAATTGCTTAATTGCAAACCATTACAGGCTTAATTTAAGCATATACCTTAAGCAGCTATATCAATTCTGCCTCCGCAAAAAGAAAACTTAATTAAAAATATGGTTCTGTTTAATGATGAGGTGGAGAAAGCGAGAATTGAGGCAAATGTTAAGGTAGGCCGCAATATTTATTGCGTAAATTTTATTCTGCTTCCATATAAAAAAAAATATTTAATTACTTTTTATCGCCGACATAAATTTATCAAGATGGACTTGGCTACCAAGGACGTAGAGAAAACAAAAGTGACACTGGAGCATGAAAAGGAGATGCAGAAGACCAAGCTCGAGATGGGCAATCGAGACTTGGAGAAGCACCTCCAATATGAAACCCAACTGGAGGGGATGAAGGCGGAGCTTGAGAAGGAAAACATAACTAAGAAGGTAATTAAGTTGGATAATATCTCATAATCAAGTTTGAGTCTATGCACAATTTACTTTCAATCAGTCATTTTATTTATAACTTTATTTTGATTATGAATTACCAGTCTGAAATAGCAAAGCTCCAGCACGAGAAGGAAGTCATGAAGGCAGTGATTGACCACAAGACCCTTCCCATGAGATTGGCTCATACGGAGCAAATTCAAAAGATGGAATATGAAGTGCTGATGAAGATGATCGATAAGGGCTACGGCCCCTTTGAATTGGTCTATGCCCTTGCAGGAGTATCCCGTACTTTGAGAAACGACAAATCCGACAAGGACCGGAAATACCTGAGGGAGATTGCCAGACACAAACTGGCCCTGCAAATGCAGAACTTGCGAATCGCAAACGGATCAACCTCTGCTTCCTCATCTACAACGCAAATATTAGAAAGCGATAGCGACAGTGACGAAAATGAAAAGGAGGAGGAGGCCACTTCAAATCCGACCGCTGCGAACTGAAGTCTGGTGATCGGTCAGTGACCGTCACAATGCTTAATGATTACTTAATTGTTACTTAAGATAAGATATTTTACAATTAATTTTTTATTGTAGTATTTGCATAATTGAGAGTTAGGAAATAAAATTATAATTTCTGACACTGTCAGAATGATATCATTTTTTAAGAAAAAAATCAAAACCATTTTCCAAAATAATATCATTTGGTCCCATATAATGAATGTCTCTGGAAGAATTTATTTAAAATATGAAAGGAAAAGCATCAAATCGAAATCCTAAATTTCAAGCATGTAATGGCAATAATAGCTGTTAGATAATTTACTTAAACTTACGTAATTACGAAATGATCGTATTTTACACCTTTCCCTTCCCAGGTCAGCTATGTGCAAACAAATTTTGGCAAATCTTCGCGGTTTGGTATGCAAATAAGAGTAGGCTTAATTCACACAGACCGAGACCACTGAAGAATCTGCATCAAATATAAATATGATACATATTGCACAAGCATACTAGATTTTACTGGACTTGTCTCCTGCATTTTTCAAAATCTTAGTTTAAATATATAATATTGACATTATTGGCCCATGCCTACTTTATTTTTGTTGGATTGCAAACGGCCAGTTACTGGGTTATAGACAGGAACGATTCTACAGTAGCCCAACTACCCACGACCACGATCATCTTATTGTTAGTTTTGTCAACAACCGGATGTAGTTCAGGTCACCAAATAGAGAACAAGTTTGACCGGGATTTTTACCTTTGGCTGGAATGGAATTAAAACTTGGTCCAAGTTTTAGTTTATAAAGTAAACAAGTAAATCTTAAATATTGATTCTGGAACTATGCCCCAAAAAGCATTCATGCAAATATGCGATAAGCAATTCTTTTGCATACTGTTCCGAACTATTATTATTACTTGGCTCGAGGCTTACAAAGAAGGAGCTGAAGCTGAGAAAGTAAAATTTGTAGATTTCTTAAAGATTTGAATGAGAATTGTTGAACTCTACTCTTGAGCATAAGTTTGATTAATTAGCATAATTAGTTTACCTTGATTCAGAGAGGATGGACTTTCCTTACCGTCGCCCCCATTCAGAGCAGCAAATGCTATTTGAAGCATTCTTGAGGATGATTGATACTGGCAGATTTAATCAATTTGATCTCGTGTATGCCATTACAGGACTGGGAAGAATCATTTATAACGATCAGACGGACAGAGCTTTAAATTACCAGACCGAGATCATGCGCCACCACATGGCTTTCAGGGAGGCGGGCCTTCTTCCCGACCAAACACAGAGTGATTACCTCTGTTAAGTAGTCCTTAAAAGATAAAGATAAGGTACGAAAAGTTACCGGAATTACCTATATTTGTTTTACTGATACTTATTTTGCTTCACTATATTAAATTAAAAATTAACAATTAAAATTGCGTTAATCCAATCATTCCAATTTTTTTAAATGCTTTAATTCCTTGTGTTTTGTTTCAGGCTTATGATGACTTTTAATTGCTGGGCCGGACGATCACCTTGAAATAGGGAGGAACGCATTTTGAAGGAATTTAAACTTAAAAACAACGTATAGTAGTTTCTATGAGATACCTAGATATTAAAGTGATATGAATTGAATTTCTTTCGATTTACAGTATTTGTAGTAACTTCCTACAGTCTTTTCAGTAATTTTTACAAAGATTTTCATGCGTAGAGTAACGGGATTTAGCAGAACTTGGCAAAATCTAGCAGTGATGCTATCACTGCTCTATCTAGCCCACTAAAATCGAATATTTCTCCTTGTAATTCTTAATTGTGGTAATTGTAATTAAAATTAAATTTAATAGGCATGAAATAAATAATCATATGAGCTCATGTACTCTCTAAATTTCTTGACATCTTATCTTGACCAAACTGTACCAAAAACCAATTTTTGCCAAAAGTGTAAAAATACATTAACCTTTAGAATGAATAATATAGCTCAAAAGTGTCCGACGGAATATTTCGATGCAATTAATTAAAGTTCTAGAGGTAAAATAAATTGATCAAGTATTGGTCGTACGTATTAAAATGCATTATTATAAATTAATCACATATATCATAGCAATTTCAGAGCAGAAGCTGTCTTTAATCTCATAGAGCATGTCATATCATATCATAGCTGCATAGAGATTTGAGCTGTTCCTGTCTGCTCAACCGAACACATCATTCAAGTCAAACTATATATCAAAATGCATATGACAAATATTGTCTCTAATTCCTGCTCACGTCCCGAAGCCGTCATAAAGTCCGCAAAATGCTGTTCAGTTTGCCAATATCTGTAACCACATTATACAACCCAACTGGAAGAAAGCGTCTGACAGTTTCCGTTGGGAAAATTGAGCTGGTCTAATATTTACGTTTAGTGTATTCATCTCTCTCTTGAATTTAATATTAACTGACCTTGGCCAACCTATTTTCCAGCTAACGAGGGAACGACCCGATGGCGGGTTACCCTTCCACACATGTGAAAATATTTTTCTATACCAATTTTTTGCGCTGATTTCGAATATGAAGTCGGTTTTCTGTCAATGACAAATTTTGGCCACAAGGGAACTTCCCCATATGCTAACACGTGTTTTTTGAAGCTAAAAATTATCGACAAACAAAATATCGATTCTGGCTATATAAATTATACTGATTTCGAATCTGAAATCCATGTTTCAGAAAATTGGTGTTTTGCACCTTTTTAGCCGTTTTATGCCAAATATCTCGAAAAATATAAGTTGTACCAAAAAACCGATTTCAGATTCGGATTCTACGCATTAAAATACGCCGATTTGACTACTTGGTTGACCTGGTTATATAGGTGACTCAACACCGAAAACTGGTCCCTTGTGGTCAAAATTTGTCATTGACAGAAAACTGACTTCATATTCGTAATCAGCGCAAAAAATTGGCCTAGAAAAATATTTTGACATATGTGGAAGGGTAACCCACCCTGGGGTCGTTCCCGCGTAAGCCGATAATCCTAGTCAAAATGTCTAGTAAAAATGACACAAATGAGGCAGCAAAATTTGCCGTAAGTTCCAATCATTTTTTAAGTAGAAATAAATAGCACCTGTAATTTTGAAAGCGAAATATATGTAACGGCAAAAGGAGGCGTTGGGCATAACATGGAAAGGTAATTTTTGAAGTCGTTACAATTCCAGGTGGAGAAAGCTAAACTGGACTTGGAGCTAAAGAGAATTGAGCTGGAAATATCCAGAGAAAAGATCAAACATGAGGTATAATATTATTAATTATATCGACTACTGGTAGCATTATAGTTTACCGGAAGTTGAAGTATGGATTGTGATTACGAATTATTAATTAAATAATACTCATTGTTATTTTATTTCTGTTGGCACTTTTGAGGATGCAATGGCCAAGCTTGAAATGGAGAAATTAAAATTGGAATGGAACCAGTGGAGCATACCAGGGAGATGGAAAAGATGAAGAACGGGGTAAGACTAAAATATAATTTTAGTAATTTAAAATGAAATGCCATACTTTGTATTAGATGACGAAAAAACTGGTAAAATGTTGCAATTTTAATCTTATGCCACTCCTACAGATAGAGCTATCCAAGCTCAAGCTTGAACAGGAAAGGCTGAGATCTACTTTCGAACTTGAAACCCTGTCCAAGAAACACGATTGGGAGAGATCCGTCCAAGAGTTGGAGTTCCAGGCAATGACAAGAATACTGGAACTGGACTCGGGAATGAACGTTTTTGACCTTGTCTACGCTCTATCAGGGATTTCGGCCATATTGCGCAATGACAAGTCCGAGGATCATAGGAGATTCCTGAGGGAAGTGGCTCGGCATAAATTGGCTCTGAGGAAACAGGATCTAAGCTCACCAGCACCTAGTCAGAAAGAGGGTATTTTAAATAGTGATACCGAAAATTACGATTCCGAACCGGAAGCCACACATCCTGATTAAAGTTTATGAATTTTTGTGATATATGCTATGCTGAACAAAATCGTGAATGATGATAATATGCTTGAAATTGTATAAAATTCATGAAATGTTCATTTTATTCGCACATAAAAATAAAATAATTTAATCAAAAATTAAGAAAAAAAGTATTTTTTTTTATCTGACTAAGCATGTTAAAATAATCAGAGCCAATATTAATATTAACAATTGTGGTAGTCCCAAAATCGCATTGCCCCAGTTCCGGTTCCGTCTTATCTTATTGTTTCCGGCGGACACTTCTTTTGCTGGCTTATCTTCTTGTAAGCTTTTGCAAGTGAGGTGCAATTATATTGAGCATGGAAAATGTCAGTCTCCTCCCTCAACTTTTGATTTTCATTTCTCAAGACGAGAATCTCTTCCTTTAAATTGGCAATTTCTTCACGCTTCTGAGCATTGAGCTCTTGTTCCCTTTGCAAATGTTCAATATAATTATGATCCGAAAAAGCTGTAGAGTTGTATTTTTCCGGAGCAACTTCTGAATGATCAATTGAATTATTGACGGTTCCCTTGATTAATAACCCTGATAATTTCTGGATCTGAATGTTTAAGGTTTGCAATTGCTCAAGGAACGAATTAAGTCCGATGTCCTTCTGGTTAGCAGGTTCCTTCCGGAATAGCTTAAATAAACTGGAGATAAATTAGCTAGAATTTATAATTATCTAAATATGAAATATATATTTAATATAAATATTTTGTAGATCAAGCATTAAGTTTAACTATTAAATTGCCCTTACCCAACTGTCATTTCGGCAGTCAGTATAAGCCAAACCACCAGCAGCCCGCGTAACATCATTGTCACGGTTATGCTAGATATCTTTAATTAAATTAGTTTGGTTTGGTTAATGCTACATTAGGTTAACTGTATGCGTTAATTGTCACTTGCACTGACTGTAAACTGTAAGTAGGAAGAATGCAAATTGAATCTATTGAAATAAAAACGTACGCAAACAAAAAGGTAACTCCACTCCAAATATATCGAAACGTAATGTAAAGTTAATCTATTCAATAATTTAACATGAGCACAGTTCAGTGAACTACCCAAACCAAAATCAAGTTAAACATTGAACAAATTATTATTTGATCCGGTGCGGGTTTATGTTTTGAAC